>JAASFF010000098.1:0-184079 GCA_013365195.1 Cercospora citrullina
ATAAGAGAGAGGGTCCCTTAGTACCTCCGATAATATACGATAATACGCGACTTCGTAATATATCGCTAATTTAGTACCTACGAACGCTCGTTTTCTAGCTTCGTTCCTACCGATATTCGAGTCGATAGTTAACGCTAGATCTATACTAAACGAGGTTAATTATAGAGGTGTTATCGTATTATATCTAATAGTAGATACGACGTGTATCTATAAATAGCTTTTTTGCTTCTACTAGTACTTAAGTATACTCGATATCGCGCGAGAACCCGAAGGGCTATTCTTCCTCGCTATAATAGTTAATAAGTCTAGGCCGAATAGTATAAGCTACCTACTTAAGCTATTAATCGAATATCGTTATATCTTTTAGCTTCGAGCTATTACTAAGATAGTTCTTAATATACTCGGGCTTAAGCAAATCGTATTCTAATCTATAGATATACTATAGTAGGAGATTATAGTACGGATAGCTATCTCTTATATATAGAATATCGGCGAGTTTAATATAGTAAAGGAAGTCCTCGTTAGATATTCTTAAGCTACTTAGAATTAAATTTACGTTCGACTATAGTAGGTATACCGCGAACGGGACTCCGCGATAGAGGGAGTATATTTGCCTTACGTCTAATAGAGTAGAGTAGTAGTCCTTAGCTCGCGATACCTTTTTTGTCTATATCGTAACGGCTTACTAATAGGCAATCTATAATTATAGAAGAGGGAAATTATCTACCTAGAGCTTCTCTAAAGCATATTCGAGGCCTAGAGCTCTTACTCTTAAGTTCTCGACTAAGACGATAGATACTACGCGAGCGCTTAGCAATAGAGAGACCGTATAACTAGTTAATAAGAATATAGCAACTTCGCCGGTTAGCTTAACTACGAGATAAATACTCCGGCTAGACATATATAAGAGTTGCCGAGTGCCTAGCGCTAAGAGATACTCTAAGACTTCTTAGTATAGTCGCTTATAGCGCTTAGCGCGAAGCTAAGCTACGCTCGCTACTATATCGACGCGGATCGTTATCGGAGCTAAAGAGCCTTTAGTACGTTGTTTACCTTAGCAGACGAGTTCTCACGCCTTGCAAATAAGGGACAAGCGACCTAGTATCTAGAACTTGCGCTTTAGGAGAATATTGCCGTACCTTTCTAAGCGTTATCGGGTCTACCGACTGCGAAGATCTTAATCCTCTAGGCGAGGTTGCTTGTAGACTAGAAGTTCTTTCTCTTGCCAAGGTGCTACAAACTCAGCCGCACCGGGATGAGGGACTCCCGTGGGTTCCTTTATACTAGCAATTAGCAGCTATATGCATGTGAGATCAGGGGGCAGTACCTCGGGTTCGTTTAGCGAAGGGAAATACGCTCGCGTCTAAACGCCGCGTCGCTTCCATTGTGGAAAGCTGCTCGCTGCTCTTTTAGCTGGAGAAGGCGGTCGACCATTTCTTCAAGAAGCGTCGAATCGATTCATCACTGCATCCGTGCTCAACATCCCCTCGAAGCTCCCTTGCGTGGAGATCACGGCCTGGAGGCAGCTCTATCGCACCCGAGCCTTCGAGTCATGCCACATTCACCAAGTGCCTGGGAGCGTTTCTCCGCGAGATCGATGTTGTCAACGCTGCCAGACGTCCAGACCGGCTGCGAAGTGACGGAGTCGGGCTGTCGGAGAGAATGTTCGGTCATCTCTTCTCTCCGTAACTCCGACGTCTTGAACGCTGCCAGAAGTTTTGAACGGGCTGCGAAATGATGCAGTCGGGCTTTAGGAGATATCGTTCGGTAATCTCTTCTCTCCGTGACTTTGGTGTCTCTGGGGTCGTATCTCTGCCGAATTGATGTTGCCAACGCTGCCACAAGCTCAGACAGGCTGCGAAGTGGGGCAGTCGGGTTCGCGGAGAGAGTCCTCGGTCATTCTTCCCTCTGTAATCCTAGCTTCTTCAATGCTGTCAGACGTTCAGACGGCCTGCGAAGTGATGCGGCCGGGCTCGCAGAGAGAATCCTCGGTTATTCTTCTCTCCATGGTTCTGGCGTCTCCAACGCTGCCAAATTTCTGGACAGGTAGCAACGTGATACATCCAAGTTCCGGAGATCTCACCAGTATTCCTGCTGTTTCCGCGAATGTAATGCTGAGTGAGCCACCAAACGTACAATCAGACTGCCGGTCAGTGCTTTCGGGGACAGCCCTCAGCATCCCGAACAGGCATATGGTGGGTATTGCCACTTGCTTATACCGCAAATGGCCGGGGTAACAAATGCCATGCCACACATGCTTCTACATAGACAGATACAGACACGCACAACGGGAAAAGCTATACAAGAGCGCCTTTCCCGGCCGTCAAACCGAAACAGTAGGAAAGGAGGTATACCCGATGCTCCACGTCCATCTCACTCCCTACAAGAGATCCCTCTGAATGAACTGATCTCTCAATGTCTTGCCCAAGCTCGCCGGACTCTTCTCCACAGTCACACCAGCGCCTTCCAACGCAGAAATCTTGCTGTCCGCACCACCCTTGCCTCCAGAAACAATCGCACCAGCGTGTCCCATACGTCTCCCCGGAGGAGCAGAGATACCAGCAATGAACGACACGACCGGCTTGCCACGACCATCCTTGCCGCCAGTGTTGTACTCCTTCAAGAACTCTGCCGCATCCTCTTCTGCGCTACCACCAATCTCACCAATCATGATGATTCCATCGGTATCCTCATCGGCGAGGAAGACGCGCAGGCAGTCGATAAAGTTGGTGCCGGAGAACGGGTCACCACCGATGCCGATGACCAGCGATTGTCCGAGGCCAGCTTGCGTGGTTTGGTTGACAGCTTCGTAGGTGAGGGTTCCAGAACGAGAGACGATACCGATGCGGCCACGCTTGTGGATGAAGCCGGGCATGATGCCCATTTTGCATTGACCCTACTTTTCGTTAGCACTTGCGAGACAGCCGAAGGGGTGCAGTGCGAGAGGAGGGGCAGGTATATCAGATCCGTAAAACATAATCAATCCCGCGCAAAGGCAGGTCAGACTCTTCCTATCATATGTTTTGTATGTAAAATGGCTCATCATGGAAGTGTGCTGCTGTGGAGAAAATCGACTCACCGGAGCAATGATACCAGGACAGTTGGGGCCGACCAGCCTCGTCTTGTCCTGAGTCTTCAACATATCTGTAATTCGGACCATGTCGTGCTGTGGGATACCCTCGGTGATACACACGGCGAGTGGAATCTCCGCCTTGAGTGCCTCCTCGATACCAGCAGCAGCGAGCGGAGGTGGGACGAAGATGACACTGGCGTCAGCGTCCGTCTGTTTCCGTGCATCTTCCACTGTCGCGAACACAGGGCGGTCCAGATGTGTGCTGCCAGCCTTCTTTGGGTTTGTACCTCCAACCACATTTGTGCCATACTCGATCGCTTGCTGGGCGTGGAAAGTTCCCTGCTTGCCGGTGAAGCCCTGGAACAGCACCTTGGTGTCCTTGGTGATGCGCAGGTTCAGGCCGGTCTTTGCATAGCCCGAAGGCTGGCCAGGAGCATCTTGCGCGGAGATGGTAGCGTAGCTGGCAGGCGCAACGGATTTGGTCAGTCCGGCCGGGGCGTTTCGC
Source organism: Cercospora citrullina (assembly GCA_013365195.1). Lineage (NCBI taxonomy): Eukaryota > Fungi > Ascomycota > Dothideomycetes > Mycosphaerellales > Mycosphaerellaceae > Cercospora > Cercospora citrullina. The sequence goes on from JAASFF010000098.1 coordinate 3,579, forward strand.
AGGGCGCGCGTGAGGGGCTGGCGAATGGACTGCATGGTGGAGGTGGTTTCGCGCCGTCGCAGCTCTGCGCAGCGTGGGAAGAGGAGAAGCGAGAGTGGAGGGTTGGCGGTGGTGGTGCTGTCTGTTGTTTTGCTGAAGCTCAGAGCTCCAATAGCCTTTCACCTCCGTCTCTACCCGACGGCTCCTGCCGCCAAGACCGCGCTAGTTGCACATTTGACGCGAAGCCAGGCGACTCCATCAATTATTCGTCACGCATCACTACGACACTCGACATGGCCACCATGACGGAGACGCAGACTGATGTCCGGCACAAGCGACTGCCCGCCGCGATCAAAGCCAAACTGCCACCCGAGAACGAGCGATACGTGCGAGCATGCGCCGACATTGCCAACTACTTGGTCGAAGACTGGATCCGGTCACAAGAGCCCAATGCGAAGAAGAAGGACCTCAACCTGAACACGCTGCGGGGGTCATTCTCCAAAAAGCACTACCTGTCACGGCAGCCGCCTCTCACAGACATCATCGCCGCCGTGCCCGAGCAGTACAAAAAGTACATCCTTCCCAAACTCATAGCCAAGCCGATCCGTAGTGCATCTGGCATCGCCGTCGTCGCCGTCATGTGCAAGCCACACCGATGTCCTCATATCGCGTACACCGGCAACATCTGCGTCTATTGCCCTGGTGGACCGGACTCCGATTTCGAGTACAGCACACAGTCATACACCGGCTACGAGCCGACGAGCATGCGCGCGATAAGAGCACGATACGATCCCTTTGAGCAGGCCAGAGGGCGGGTAGATCAGATAAGAAACCTCGGACACAGCGTAGACAAGGTGGAGTACATCATCATGGGTGGCACGTTCATGTCGCTGTCGCCCAAGTACCGCGAGACCTTCATCTCGCAGCTACACAATGCTCTGTCTGGATATTCCACATCGCAGGTCGACGAGGCGGTGCTGGCAGGAGAGCAGAGTACGACAAAATGCGTAGGTATCACCATTGAGACCCGGCCAGATTACTGTCTGCCACCACATCTCTCCGACATGCTTCGCTACGGCTGCACGAGGCTGGAAGTCGGCGTGCAAAGCTTGTACGAGGACGTTGCAAGAGACACAAATCGAGGACATACCGTCAAGGCAGTCTGCGAGACGTTCTGTCAGTCCAAAGATGCTGGCTTCAAAGTCGTCTCACACATGATGCCCGATTTGCCCAACGTAGGTCTCGAACGCGATCTCTTTCAATTTCAAGAATACTTTTCCAATCCAGCCTTTCGAACAGACGGGCTGAAGATCTATCCTACACTTGTGATCCGCGGCACAGGTTTGTACGAGCTGTGGCGGACGGGTCGGTATAAGAACTATACGCCGAATGTGCTGATCGATATCGTGGCACGAATACTGGCTCTCATTCCACCGTGGACGAGAATCTACCGTGTGCAACGAGACATACCAATGCCCCTGGTAACATCAGGCGTCGAGAACGGCAATCTTCGCGAATTAGCTTTGGCACGAATGAAGGACTTTGGGACCACATGTCGGGATGTGCGAACGCGAGAGGTGGGAATTAACGAGGTCAAGCATAAGATTCGTCCAAATCAGGTCGAGCTCGTGCGAAGAGACTATGTTGCGAATGGTGGGTGGGAAACGTTTCTGGCATACGAAGACCCGAAGCAAGACATCTTGATCGCTCTGCTGCGGTTGCGAAAGTGCACAGAAAAGTACACCTTCCGAGAAGAGTTGACCGGGCAGCAGTCGAGTCTGGTCCGGGAACTGCACGTCTACGGCTCTGCTGTGCCAATTCACGAGAGAGTGAAGGGAAAGTCGCAACATCAAGGTTATGGAACGCTCCTCATGCAGGAGGCTGAGCGCATTGCCAGGGATGAGCATGGGAGCAAGAAGATTGCCATTATCTCTGGTGTTGGTGTGCGAGGATATTACAGAAGGCTCGGGTACTGGTTGGATGGCCCATACATGAGCAAGTGGTTGGAGGAGGATGATGGCAGTGATGCAGAGTGAGGCCGGGCCATGTTGAGGCCGAACAAGAATGATCAATTCGAGGGATCAAACGCAATGAGGCCCAAGCTCGTTTCAGGCGCACAGCACACAGCACATCCTTTGGTCTGAAGCGCTTCCGCTGCCAGCCCTGCCTTGGCAGTGGCTTAGAGCAGCCCAAGCCCTTCTCAGTCTTGCAGACTAATCACTTGGTTCGCTCACGCACACATAGTCTAGAGTTCCAAAAGAGAAAAAATCGGTATGGGCCTAGGTCATGCCGAGAAGACGACGCCGACATGCTGCCAAAGCGTGGGACTCTGCTCGCATCTACAAGCGATTTCCAGTCCTTAAGCGCTCGGTCGTGGACGGAGAGCAAACCCCTTTGCGCATTCGAGTCCTCTATCTGGAGTCAGCCTGGAATCTGGACGACCCGCTTTTTGGCGAATTCGAGGCGGGTCTACTGACCGAGTGGCATGGTAAATTCGACGCTCTCTCCTACACCTGGCAGCCACCCTTCGATGATCAAGACCTTGAGGATGACTTCATCGAAGTGCAAAATGGAGTCAAAGTCCCCATCACTGGCAATTTGAGTAGAGCTTTGAGGCGTCTGCGCTTCCAATACAAGTGGTGTCACATCGTGTGGGTCGACGCCATCTGCATAAACCAGCAGGATTTCGAAGAGCAGGCACAACAAGTACAGCACTTGGCTGAGATCTACTCCTCTGCACACAAAGTAGTTGCGTGGATTGGTGAAGATTCATCCATGCAGGATGGGAAGCACATTTCTGAGCTTTGTCAGGTACTTCGATACAGCGAGACCGAGTCATTGTGTGGTCCACATCATCCGCGGCGTGGTGTGTTCACGCGAAACAACGATGCTTTGTGGGAAGTGTTTGCGAGGTGAAGATACTTCACTCGGCTATGGATTGTGCAGGAGCTAGTACACGCGGGTAAAATTAAGGTCATCTGCGGCCCTGCCGAAATAGAATTCGAGTCTCTGCTAGATGGGATGCATCTGGCGGTTGGCACAGGGATTCTATGGTCAGGCGCAAGGAAATACAGGTATCGTTCGTCAAATGCGTTGCGACACCACACTCCCTCATCAACCGTGTTGCGATGCCTCCAGCCTCTGCGAAGCATAGACGATACCCGTACAGCGCGCAAACGCTCTGCACCATTGCCTGATCTGTCGAGAGATTCAAAGCCCGATCGAGTGGAAAGGCCGGGCATATCTTGCACCAAATTCAGTGAAGTGTTGTATGAACTTCAGCGCCTCACCTGCTCCGACGAAAGAGATCGTATCTACGCGACAATTAGCATTTCCAATGAAACCAAGACCAAGGTTGCGGTGGACTAAGCGAACTCAAAGACTCAGGTGCGAAGCGTCAAGAGTTTTGGATAGTGTAGCTCATATGATGAACAGCGGTTGTCCGCTTCCTAATATCCCGACCGAGTACTTCGATGCAGGATCAGTGCTGTTGCGAAAGCGTGAGGAAAGTCGAAGCTTGCAGGAGGCCGTTGCATCATTCCATGTGATTAGATGATTTGAAGCAATGGGGTGTTCTCTGCACTCGTCTATCGCGATTTGCTGACAAAAGGGAATGAGCACAGCGCTTCACAAGTGAGTGCAAATTGACCCGACTTTGCCCTCTGCCTGTCTTCACTTGGTGTCTGAGGCAACAGCTCCACACATTCACCTCAGCTGCGCCACAAGCATATGCAGCAGATAGATCAACATCTGCTCACATGTGCTCGCCTTGAGCACAAAATGGGCAGCACCAACCCACGCCCCGACAATCACCTCCAACAACACGACAATCGCCTCCAGCCCAAGCTCGACTACAACAAAGACAATCAGCTACCAGCTGTTGCAACAACCGCCAGCATGAAGGTCTCCCTGCTTGCTGCCATCCCGGCCATCGGCGCCGCTTTGGCCGCACCAGCCGCCATGGGCAACTCCAACGCAGTGTCGGTTCGAGTTCACAACTCTGACGGTACCGAGGTCACCCACTCGGTGACGTTGGGCGAGTATGTGCAGGTCGAGGGCAAAGACATCGACCATATCGACCTCACCTCTTCCGCCAGCTGCACTGTACGTTCGAGTTCAACCTTTACCTACTCGCTACTCACTAAAATCGCTCACTAGGACGATCTTCTCACCTGCCAACCAACCTGGTACTTCTCTTCCAGTGGCCCTATCGTTGGACTTGACTTCACAGCTTCTGAGCCTGGCTACCCTCGTTCGACGTTTGGCAATGGCCAGGTCAACTCGGTCGGACTGACTTGCAGCTGCTCACCGTTGCTGCTTTCTGCTCGTGACGACGAAGCCTCATTGCTTTTGATCAAGATTACCAATGTCGACGGAACCATCAAATCTGGCCCTTTGATCCTCGACGAGTACAAAGAGTTCTCTAGCAGAGACATCGCAGAGGTTTCCATTGGTGGCTGGTCTCCAGTATGTTGCCATGATCGCGTTGCCTTCTGCCTTCGCTGACGATGCTTACCCAGGGCCTCGATCTGCTGAACATCCACTGCCAACCCACCTGGCACTTCACCGACAGTGGGCCAATCGTTGGTCTCGACTTCGCTGGAAATGAAGCTGGTACTCCTGACAGAGTGTTTGGCAACGGTAGAGTCGACACTGTCGGTCTCCGCTGCAGCTCTTCCCCATCGCTCATGGCTCGCGAAGACAAGGATGGGTATATCACAATCAATGTCCTCGGCGGTCACGGTATCAAGAGGGTCGACTGGATTGTTGCTGGCCAGGTTCGGGAGTACAATGCTATCGCTTTCAAGGATACACTTGACAGCATCCAGATCGACTCAACAGATCCGGTATGGCGACCCCCGCTCCTTTCCCGCCCACACTCGCTAACATCATCTGCAGGACTCCGAGGGTGTGACCTGCCAGTCGACTTGGTATTTCAACGACACTGGCCCAATCGTTGGTCCTACCATCACCCCCTCCGAGCCTGGCTCTCCTGCCCAGACTTTCGGCAATGGCCACTGTATCAAAGTCTCCATCAAATGCAGCCGCTCACCCCAACTTCTTGCTCGCGCCGACGACTCAAAGCCCTCGGTGGATATCGTGTTTCGAGAGAGCGATGGCAAGTCCGGCTCTGTCACTGCGCCAGTGGGTGTCGGCGCGGGCGTGAACGCAACTGGCAAGGACATCATCACGCTCGAACTCGGAACAGGGCATGGCGTGATTTTAATGTCGATCCTGTTTCTCACTCGTAGCCATACTGATATCTTTCACAGGTCCAGTCTAGCAAAGTCGTCTGTCTCCCGGTCTGGGTCTTCGACACTGGTGCCAGCCAAGCCGGATCTCCGTTGAAGAAGGACCGCGCTGCATTTTTGAGCGACACCAAGAGCGGCTATGCCGTTATGACCAAAGACCGTCCAAAGGTGACTCGAGTCGAAGTGTTCTGCGACGTCTCGGCAATGAAGCCTCGCGATGCTACTCCTACCCTCGACATCACGGCGCACGATTCCAAAGGCAAGAACAGCACAGCTTCGATCCATGTCGGACAAGCCGCAGATCTTCGCGGAAAGAACATCACGAGTGTTGAAATCAAGGGCGCCGATGCCGTGAGTGCCTTTGTTCACCAGGTTTATGGGGACTGGTTATACTGACACTCCTTCTTGTCGATCGACGTTGAAAAGGTCAACTGCCAGCCAATTTGGTACATCAACCGCGGCAGTGGCCAGCTTGGCTACACTTTCAATTCCACGAACCCAGGTAACCCAGGCTACTTCCTTCACGGTAGAGATGCAGTGACTCGAGTTGCTGTGACTTGTGCTTAGAGGGCGATCGGTGCGGACAGGTGGCTGTGCACAGAAGCTTTCCACTTGAGGAATGCACCAGGGGCTAGAAATACAAGGTTCCCTTTCAGATCGTCCACCAGACGTCTTCCAAATAAAAGTTCTTAGAAGCAGTTTTGCGGAGCTACACTCAGAGGCGAGCTTCTGAGATATCTGCAAAATCTCAGATCAAGCTTCACTCAACACTCAGACTGTTCCTCCAGATCATGACACAGATTAAAAACCACCACACGAAAACACAAGACGCCTGCAAGTCATTACACTCCTCTCTGTTTCCAAGCCAGAACACTCCTCTCCCCGTCCACCAAGCATCACACTTCTCCGCCACTCCGTCTCACGACTCATCCTCATCTCATCCCCTCAATAGTAGCCCCTCCTCCTCTCCTCCTTCCTGCTCCGCTTATACTCATTTCCCACGTAAACCGCAGCACCCACGGCCGCAACACCAATCGCCGCCTTCTTCCCCAAACCCATCTCAGGCGGATCCTTCTTGCTAGATTTCACGCACAAGCCCATCAGACAAAGCGGACCACGAGAACGAGCACCGCAACAGGTCCAGCGCTTTTTGCCGTCGTAGGAGTTGAAGGACTTGTGGGGCATTGTCGTTGGGATGTTGATCAGGATCTTGGGAGTATTGTTTCGATTCGGCTTGGCAGAGAGCTGAAGGATGTTTCGTGGAGTAGGCTTGTTGTGGCGTAGGTGGATGAGTACTTGTCGAGTGTGCTCTTCTTGGTAATTTGGTTTGCAGTGTGCACATCCACAGTCTTCTAGATGGAAGTTATACTTGAGAATGGCTTGCGCTGGAAGCATCATGGAAGAAGTACTGCATCAAGCTTGCGATCGTGAACGATGCGAATGAGTGCTTCCACCTCGTCTTGCATTTTGCAATGTCGCTAGCCCGTTCGCTCGGCGTATTCACAGTGACTGGGGACGGCAGCAGGCCGCGACCGTTATCGTCCTTCAGAAGTCACTGTCAGTTTTCGTGGTATGAAAGAGCAGGATGCATTCAATGAAGCTTCATTTCCATTCGGCCGCTACAGCGCACGATCTGTTGGGTATAGTGCTAATATCAAATCATCCTCCCAGAAATCCCCATCGTCTACGCAACATATCCAAAATGTAGTCTTGGCCAGCCTTCATCCTTGTGCATTGCGGGGGCGCGCTGTGACTATCCTCACTGCCGTTACCTACTTGAAAAGTCCATGCACGAATCCACACATCAGCATAGGAATGACCGCAATGAACCAGAAGATCCAAACAAGCCCAACAGCCAGGTAGACACGGAACATGGCTGTCCATGTGCCATAGTAGCCAACATTCTGCGGCTGGTCTTTGGATTCACGCAACGCATCTGTGAGCCGCATCGCGACTTGCTTGTTGATCTTATCCCACGTAGTGTTCAATGCTTGCTCGCGCGCATTACCGATCATTTCTTCGCGAAGTTCGTGATGGGTGCCCAGCTCGTAGGCATACTGGACGAATGTGTCGAGATCTTGTGGTGGTACAAGATAGCCAGATCGCCCATGCTTGACAGTCTCGCTGGGGCCACCTTCATCGCGAGCAACGACTGGTACACCAGAAGCCATCGACTCCAGCACCACAAGTCCAAATGTTTCGGTGATGGAGCAGTGCAGGAACACGTCGGCTGCGGCGTATGCTTTGGCAAGCTCGACGCCGCGAAGCATGCCAGTGAAGACCACCTGATCTTGCATTTCTTTGAAATAGCTTTGAACCTGGAGGAGCTGTTAGTGAGCCACATCTGTCGCATGTCAAATGACCACTCACTTCGTTCATTACTGCTGGATTCTTGTTGCCGCCCACGATGAGGAGCTTAAATTTCAGTCCAGTCTGCTTGAGCTTCATGGCAGCTTGTGCGAGAAATTCGAATCCCTTCTCCGGCGCGATGCGCGAGATGCAGCAGAAAATGATCTCTCCATCGGGAGCAATGGATCGTCTGTACTCGTCCTCGCGCTTGTTTGGGTTGAAGAGTTGCGTGTCAACGCCACGCCCAAGTTGAATCATCTTCTCCGATGGAGCGCCGGTTCCCTCCATGTACTTTCGTACGTACGCGGATGGGTAGAAGATAGTGTGTACGCAAGCAGCGCGGAAGAGGAAACCCTGCACAACATGCAACAGCCAAGCGCCATAGCGATCGAGGGGTGATGCAAACAGAATTCCAGCATATGCAGCCAGGTCGGTCTGGAAGTTGAGCAGCGTCGGAGGGGCATTTTCGAGCTGGCGAAGTTGGACTAGGAACTGGAAACCGACCGAAGCGGGACTTGCTAGGTAGATGATATCGGGCTTGAAAGTGTTGTCGTACACCTTTCCGAGACGGAATGGATAGGCCACTGTGAGGTCGGGATTGTAAGGAAGAGGCGTGCCTTGAAGGCGGAATTCTGGATTCGCCCGCTCCTTGCGAGCCTGCTGAATCTTCCGTCGGGCATCCTCGCTCCTCTGACGATTCAACATAGGCGGCTTCTGCTGTGTCTGAAGCAGCGGCTGGGTCTCCCTTTTGGGATCATCGGGGTCGAAGTGCCAGGACCACGCGCCGCCAATCGCCCTCGATCCTAATGAGGCCGCCTTTGCTTCAATCGATCTCGTCCAATCTTTGTTGACGATGGGTAGCCTTTCCGGCTTCGAGTCGGCTGTAATGGGCTGGCCTTTATAGTAGGGGGCGCAGGTCGCGACGTGGACGCCATTATTTCGCAGATAGTCCACGAGACTTTGCGTGGTCCTCGAGACGCCGTTGACTGGTCCCAACGATTCGGTGGCGAGCAGTACTTTTTTCCCGACCAGCTCAACTGGAAATTCTGATTTGACCTCTGATGCAACAGAGATCAGACTGTCGTGGCGAGAGAGTGGCTGTGACTCCGTATCTGACATTTTGGTATTGTCGTTTCCAGTCTACCTTTGGCGCGTTTTATTCGAGGTCCAGATACTTGAGCGAAGAGCAAGAAGCTGTAGATGATCACGGAGGGTCGCTGTATTCACCACATGCTTGTCTCGTGCTCGTGATTGTGACGTGGTTGGTCGCTGGAGTGGCGGAGGTGAATCTTGACAGGAAGAAGTCGTTCTGCTGTGTTGGTAGTGAGAACTGAAGCGGACGCGATCGGAGCAGTCACGACAGGCACGAGCGAGGGCAATATGAAGAGCACGAGGGCGCAGACGGGCTCGTCAACGCGGTGGGCGACATGGCGTTAGCAGAGGGCAGCGAGGGGCACGCATTGCCGTTGCAGCGCGTCTGGCGCTGGTTCGGTGAGTCTGCGGGAAGGCTGTGGCAGCAGAACGGGCGCACGAGGTCGACGGCAGCTCTCTTTGTCGGTCGTCGTTGTTGCTGCCGTCGACCGTTCTGCGGAGTGGGAGAAGGCACGACCTCGAACGCGCGCCGCTGATTGGCGGGCCGCGCTGGCGACGAGCATAACACCACCAGCCTGACTTCCACCATGTCCACACCTCGCTCAGGACAACATGACCGCTTCCGTCGCGCCAGCCGCATCGCCATCTGCACGACATCACCGCCATCCGCGCAGATCAGCCGCGGTGGATCACGATGCCGCCCGAGGTCGTCAAGTCTCGCAGCGTGCCCGCAATCTCTGCATTCCACGCCGCCGTGAGCTGCATGGCGAGGAGCAACGCTGAAGGCCAAGACGAGAACGTGGTCGGCCTCCGATGGCACCCTTACTGCTGCTGCCGTCTAACGCCCTTTGCCTTCGTCTTCACTCAGACTGGCCACATCTGCGAATTGCATCCTCCATCTACAATTTCTCCCAGACAAGGCCGGCCTACTGTGCACAGCGACAGGAGGACACAGATGGTGACCAGACCAAGCGCAGCAGTCGCTCAGCGCTCACCAACTCACGCTGTCGAAATCTGGGAGTGGCTTGTAGCCGAGAAGCCAGTAAGGTCGCCTGCCGCTGAACGTCAAAGTCGATCCCGCGAGCCTCCCCTGATCCCCGCAACGCGTGTCCCAGACGTGCGACATTATGGTGAACTGTTGCTGCTGTCACTGATGTGCCGTCAATAGACGTCTCAAAAGTGCTATTGACAAAAGCCTATTGACGACCATTTCCAGCGACGCCGCCAAGACATATGGCTTCAAAGAACTCCAATATCCTCAAACAACACCTACTGCGGCCGTCGAAGCGCACGTCGCGAGGTGTCACTAGATGGTACACTCTGTCTTCGAATCTGCTTCATACCCACTATGTGCCACGCCATCACGACATGGTCGCTTTCACGGGCCTCATCTCGTCAACACTCAACTCTTCAATAGCCAGGCTGCGGCCCGCTTCTATTGAAGATACCCTCCTGCTGCTATTCATCCTCATTGAGACTTTGCTATTGATATCTCTGCTATTGAGGTTCTCTGGTGCCTTCGTTGACAGCTTCAGACACCTTCGTCGACTCTCCTTCTTCAGCTGTCTGCTTGCTTTCTCAATCATCACCGTCATTGCTGCCATCAACTACAGAGATCTATCGCTTGGTATCGACGACGAACCACCACCACTCGACATCAACACACCCACCACGACTGCAGCACAGCCAGGTCAAGCGAATCTCAACCCGACCGGTCTCTTCACCGACTGAACTCCAAAGCTGTGCCAAATCAGACATACTCAAAATGAGCGCACCACCTCCTCCACCGCCTCTTGACAGCGGCAACCTCATCCACTCTCGAGCAATCGTATTCAGCGCCTTCTCCCTTCTGATCGCCCTCCTCATCTGCCCGCCACTCACCTGGCACTTCAAGAACCGCAACATTGGGGCAACAGTCCTCGTAGCCTGCGCCCTTTACGCCAACCTTCAATCTTTCGTCAACGCCATCATTTGGTCCCACGACGACGTAAGCTCCTGGTACACCGGTGAGGGTCTCTGCGACGTCGAAGTCAAGCTGCAAGTCGTTCTTCAAAACGCATTGCCTGCCGCCATCAGCTGCATCTTGAGGGCTTTGGCCAAAGTCATGGACACTGAGAGATCGTCATGGGGCATTACAAGGGCTCAGAGACGCAGAGGATATGCAATTGACTTGCTCTGCTGTGTTGGCATTCCACTTCTGCAAATGCCGTTTCACTGGATCGTGCAGCCTTTCCGATACTACGTCTTTGGCATCACGGGCTGCTACGCCTCTCTCTCCATTAGCTGGCCTATGGTCGTGCTCATCCTGATGCCACCGCTTCTATGGACACTCCTGGACGTGTATTACAGTGGTGAGCCCCAAACGCAAATTGTGTCTTCGCCAACTTCAACTGACAATCTCCACAGTGCTCATCCTGTACCGACTGATGAAGTACCGCTTGCAGTTCCGCTCCATCCTCGCCAACAATCAGACTACACGATCACGATTCTTCCGCCTTTACGCCCTCTGTGCCCTCTGCACCATGGCCTACTTCCCGCTGCATGTCTACACCTTCTACGCCACCATTGGCAACGATGGCCTCGGTCCGTTCAGCTGGAACGATGTTCACCATCCTACCGCGTACAGCTGGGACGCGGCAGTCATGGTACCGAGCGATGGCAACATCTTGTGGGATCGTTACATCTGGCTTGCTGGAGGCATCGTCATCTTCATGATTTTCGGCTTTGGCAAAGACGCTGTGCGCATGTATCGCGATGTGCTCCTGGCTTGTGGCTTCGGCAAGATCTGGCCAAGCCTCAAGGAGGGCAGTCCACGAGCAAGCCTGGCTACCACCATGAGCTCAGTCGGCAGCAAAGCCCGCATGTTCTTCAGCAAGAACCGCAAAGACAGCATGTCGACCAGTCCAACTACGCTGGGCAGCTTCGACAGTACGTCCAAGTCTGTCACTGACAGCGAGCCCAGTCCGAAGAAGATGTCTTTTCTCGAGACTATCAACGAAGGCAGAGGAGGCAACCAGCAGAATCAACGCACTGCGGCAACTTCATCACCAACGAAAGAGAAGCCCTGGAACAGACTCACAGCCCACTTCAAGAAAGATCGATCGCCCGCAATGCGGTCGAACAGCAACGACCACTTTGTCCTTTCGCAGATCTCCACACAGCAAAATGTGCATTCCAACGTTACAGCTGAGCCTGTCTCGCCTACCATGGCATCTCACATTCGCTCACAGAGCCGCGGCGACGGAGATGTCCTGATCAGAAAGGAGGTCAGACAGAACAGCGAGACTGCCGGGTCGGTGGGCGTGAAGGACTTTGGTGGTCTCTGAATATAACGCGCGTCGCGAATCATGTAACGAGCAGAGCAGCGGGCAATGCGGTCTTTTTCTTGTACAAGCGCTGAGGTAGAGTCTGGCCTGTTCATGGGCATACTTATCGCACATATACATATTGCAAGATAGGTTTCTACCTGATCCGGCATGAATACCGTATTTACAATCCCTTCGAGAGACTTGGGCAAAGCCTTGGCTGGAAGACGAAGGAGTAGCGGATGGAGCTTCGAGAGCTTTTGCGTTCAGCCATTCGGTTCATCATCTAAAATAAAACATCTCTAGGAATCCAATAAGCTTTACCGAAATTATCGAGACACTGAGATCCGCGCTTGTATGGCGAATACGCCACCAAGTACATTTCGTCCATCGCAAGCTCGCTTCGAAATCACACCGCTGCCGTCATTAGTTCTTCGTGTACGCCGGCTCTGGCGGAGATCCAGCTCCAGCCATTCCAGTCGCACTTCGAATATGATCCTCAAGGTCCGGGATTCCCAGCCCCAGGATGAATCACAAACTGCTGAGTCCCCAAATTCCCAACCTTGAGCAAATACTGCCCTCCAATTTTCCTCTCGACATCGGCAGTCTGACAATTGTCCATTGCACTCCTAAGCGCCGTAACACAATCCTTTTGCTTGACTGGAAACTCTCCAAGAGGGAGTTTCTTTGGCTCTTCTGTCCAGAAAGACAAATCGATCGTCCAGTCTCTACCATTGTAGTTGATTCTCTTCGTTGCTGAGAGCGTCTTGATGTCGTTTAGCGATTTCGTGTAAGGGATTCTTTGATCTTTCCAGTCGTTGCAAGCTTGATCGATCGCCTGGAGACCTGCTTCGCGCGGGAACCAGCCTCGGACTGTTACTGTGTTGTAACAGTAGCATTGGCCGCTTTCCGTCGGGCAGCCGTCTTTGGATAGTGGGAAGTTTGGGGGAGCTGGTTCTGATGCTGGTGTCGCGTTGCTGCTGCCGTTGGCCGGACCACTGCGCTTGTTGGGAAAGGTATCTATGCCTCCGCCAAACCAGGGGTATCCGAAGGGATCCGCGACGACGATCGTGGGCGGAAAGTCGAGCGGTATTGTTGGTCTGTTGACTTCTGCGTCATGACCTGGTGCACGATGAAAGCGGTTGCCGGTTTCACCACGATGAGTGACGACGCCTGCAAATCGACCGGTACGTCCGTCGAAGACAACGCGATCCGGTCCTTGTTCCAGTCCTTCCCTGCTCGAGGCGTCAGCACTTGTAGTATATAGCTCTGATGCTCTCTCAATCGATTCTGCACAAAGCGCTGTAGCTGGACTTTCGTACTTACCTGAACCCGACAAATACTCCAAATTCGTTCCTGAGGAGGGGAAATTCCATGAGTCTGTTGACGTTGATTCGCCGATCGTTTTCGGGAATCTGGAAATTTGCTGCGTCGGGTCCTCTGGCGTAGAATCGCGTTGGGTAGACCCTGCCGTTTGCAGCTGTAATGTTCCTGCGCAACAATGCGAGTGGATACGCTATATCTAAAGCCTCTGCGATCTGCGTACGAGGATAGGAGCGAGCGTCTTGATTTGCATTCCTGGAAGACCCCGCACGTGGCTCACAAACGTAAAAGGCTGATGGTATACCATAGTCTGGCCTAATATGAGATTGGTTAGCACACCAATATTCCACTCAGGGTAGGACTAAGCAGCCGCGGTCGATGCCAGTAGCAAATTCTCTCATGTGCCCCTCAGTGAGGCACGGCTGAGAGATTGATGTCAGTCTAAAAACTTGAGACGTACCTCGGAGTGTCTGCGCGAGGAAGAGTAGTCCTCGTTGGCCATCTCTTCCTTGTTGGCGAAGTGCCTGTGCAGTCACAATTCATCGCTGGACCCAGCGTACATTTTCCATCGACGCCATCGCACTTGCTGATGTCAGAACACGCGAGCGGCTGGGAAGGGCAGTCCGATAAACACCCGCATCCACGGTATTGCCCAGCAGTGCAGAATTCATCCTCGTTGAGGTTGTGTACCCCTAGACAATCTGGCAGAGAGCAGGAATAAGCGCCTCTCAGACATTGCGACTTGCAACGACATCCCATGTGTGAGCCCGTAGAGCAGTAAGAATTCTCTGGTTCATGTCTGTTGTTGTAGCCGTCACATTGTGGGTCGCTACAATCCACTTCCTTAGGGCAATTTGATTGACACGGACAGCCCAGTTTGAAGCCACTCGTGCAAACCGATTCACTGCCGTCTGGGTTGTTCCCTCCGTTACAGTCGTCTGCGGAACAGGCCGGCGGAGAAGACGGACAGCTATTGATGCATGCACAATCAGATAGCTGAGGTGAGCCACATATGCCATATTGATCTGCAAGGTTGGAAGAGCCTTGGCATACTGCATCGCTGCATTTTGGTAGTTCCACGGGACAGCTGTCTTCATATGGGCAGCCAGTGTATTGACCGGTTGAACACGTCCAAGAAGAATCATCGCCGCCAAAGAGTGCAGTACCTACACAGAGATCAGCTTGGGCCGTGGCAAATACATGCAATCACAGAATTGTGGTCAATAGACTGTGGGGACTTACAGTCGGACTTGTTGCACGATACTTTGGTCGAAGGGCATACAGAAGAGCATGGTTGTCCTGCACACGGGCCATCGAAGCACTGGCCCCCGCCATCTTTCAAGAAGTTGTTCGTGCCATCACATCCCGGAGCGTCGCATTTGATGCCAGCGCAATCGTCTCGGTTGATCAAGAAAGCCTGTATGCTCTCAGCCCATCTATCTGCGCTAGCCGTCACGCAGAGCTTCATACCTGGACCGCCCATGGAAGAGCAATGGCGCTCAAAAAGAAGGTTCGTCTCATCATCCACTGCGTCTCTGTGCATCAAGTGGAAGAGCGGTTCGTTCAATGATTGATTGTTCCTCACTTGATTGTAATTTCGCTGTGTCTTGGAACGTTGAATGTTGTACTGCTGAGTTCATGCTGATCTGCTTGTGAATAACCTCCATCTTATATCGCAATACCCTTCCAGCTGAGCGCAAAGCCAACAGAGCGCAGGATCAGTCCTGAAACGGGCTACATCATGAATGCTATTCCGAGGCTTAGAGCATGAGATCTCCAAGTCGTATTGCTAAGCTTGCCATCCAATCATGGGGATGGTGGCAGATCACTGCCATTGTGTTGTTCCTGCGCAGCAGAGGCACAGGTATCGTGAAGCGCGCAATGGAGAGCCCAACGCGCACTGACTCGCTCGGAGACGCCATGAGCGGGCAGGACAGACTAGAACGCAAGAGATTGCATGGCGACCACGGGCTGCTTGCACTATACATAGCATCTCCAGCGGCACAGTAGAGTGCAGCACATAGCCAAGCACAGGAAAGTCGTGCATTTCATTTTGTAGATTCGCAGCTGTGATCCTGCAACTTCATGCCAGCTCACTCTTTTCTCTCTGCAATCGGCGCTGTGCACTGCCATGCATCATGGTAGTGTCTTTGGCGTCTACCATGGAAGAGAAACGCTCGAGGGTCTCGGGACTGCTTTCTCCAGCATCGTTGAGGCTCAAAGAGCTAAAGACCTCCTGCGACGTGGCCGCAGCGACCAGTATACTTTTCTGTTTGGCGAAGGAGCGATCGAGAGGTTCCCGCTCCGCCTTCAGTAAGCTGCATGTTCAAAGCATCGCAAGCGCGCGGCATAGATGTGGACCCCAGATCGTCCAAGAAAGTGGGATCATGTTGGGGAGTTCCTTGGTCCAGAGAAAGGCAGAGTCCTATTTTTGCTCCGTGTGCATAGGAAGGTTTACTGTGCCACTTGAGTACTGAACCTCGGGGCGACCCGGCGTGAACTCAAGGTATGCCAGCGCTGGAAGCGCCTCAGATCTCTCGAAATAGATGTTTGAAGTGCGTGTATAACGCAGCTGGCGGCAAAGCGATGTCAATTGCTGTTTCCGATGCCAAAGGCGATGAGCAGAGGATGAGGTCTCGAAGAAGGAGCACGCCAAGGCTCCGGGCCGATGGCGGGCGGCAAGTGCAGCAGTACATGTCCATAGACAGTCTTGCTCTCTCACTTCCTTCAATTGAACGACCTCATTGCTTCGCGTGTAGCTTCTGGTTCTATCAAGTCTCTGTAGTCACACGACTGAGTCGACACCATGCCGCTCAACGCACCAGACTGGATCGCATCTGATCCGAGCAACCACTTCATCTTCAACAGACTTGTCACTTTTCTGGACGAAACCGCTGCGAGCCCTGAAAGGACACAAGAGCTGGTTGTCGATGCATCGATAGAGCTTAGCTCAGCTGGCACACAACAGCCCACTGTGGACCAGTACAGGACCGAATCCCGATACCTATTCGCCATCTTACTCGTTGTTGTTCAACAACTAGACCCCGATGCTGTGCAGCAAGATCATTTGATTAGACTCGTACTGAAGTTGCGGGACTCGCCAGTGCCAACCTCTGTTACTCAAACGATCGATCCGCATGACCTTGACAGTGAGGACATGAATCGGAATCTCGACAACTTCATCCATGTTTGGGGGGCTTTCGAGTTCGATGCACCTCTACATCCACGTCTGCAGAACCGGCCGAACAACATCGACTTTGAGACCAACCGGCCGCCGTGGCGACAACAGCACGGTCAATATCTTCCGGCCACGAGCTGGGCAAATTTGAACGCATTCATGGCCAAGTTACATACGGCAGCCCCAGATGTAGAGCAACTGGACCTTTGGGGCCTATTCGCCATGATCGAAGCTTTGGAGCAGCCTTTGTCGCCAGCCGAACTTGACGATGCGGCTCCCCCAGCAGCCTATTGGATCATTTATGCCGGGGAAGAGCTCAAGCAGAATGACTTCCCATATGCATACTATGATAATGGCCCCGGCACTAATAGGTTACCGTGGAGTAAAGGCGTCTTGTGGAATGGCCAACATGCTTTCAACCCGGCGAGGTGGGATTTTTGGCTGCGGCGATTCAAGGCTATTGCAGACAGGCCAGAGAATACCGAGGCGGTGCGAGATTTGGCTCGACGTGCTTTTGAGTTTGGATCCTCACTAGGTTAGCAGTGTTGTTGCTTGTCAGATCGGATGCGCTTTCTACTGTCTACAAGTAATCAGCCAAGTCGATATTCTGCAGATCTGTCGAGCGGCTGAGAATCGCGTTTGCTTTGCGCATCGACTTCCAGGTCTCGCAGCGCTGAGCAAGCAGTCACATCACGCCGTTCGCGATCAAATTCACAACCTCTCCCTCATGTACGTGCCAATGTCCTTCAAACACTCGTCGGTCCGCTCTGTGCCGCCGACAGGAAAGAACGAGAAACCATGTGGCGCGCCAGGATAGATCTTCAAAATACTCTCCGCGCCGCTCATGGCCCATTTCGTAGACATCACAACGCTGTCATCCAGAAGCAAGTCGGACGTTCCGCAGGTGAAGAGAGCAGATGGAAGCTGTACACCTGAATCAGCAGGAGTAGAAACGAAGGTGATCACTATCTACCGACCTTATACTCGTTCAACTTGGCATAAAGAGGACTGATCCAAGGATCCCTTCGATCGTCCTTGGACTTCCCAGGTAGGTAAGCCTCGAAGTATCTAACAAAAACAAGTCAGCATAATCGATCTCCAAATACAAGAAAAAAAGAGGGAGACCTATGAACTTGAGCATAATATCATAGTCCAGCACCAACGGCATATCAAAATGCCGCAGCTGCGGCATACTCTCCGTCAAATCGTAGCATCCAAAATTGAGTACCAACCCCTTGAACCCTTTCCAGTCCTTTCTCGTCTCTAACAACTTCAGCGCTGTCAGCACACTCAAATGAGCTCCCGCACTGTCTCCACCCATAAACTTCAATTCTGCACCGAACTTCTCTTCCGCATGATCAACCAGATACTCCCCAATATCAAAACAATCCTCATTCCCCGCCGGATAAGGATGTTCCGGCGCGAGTCGATACCCAACAGACACAACCACCAAATCCGCTTCATCGGAATACCGCTTCAGCATGAGATCTTGAAATTGCTCACTCTGCAATACCCATCCTCCGCCATGAATATGGTAGAAGACGCCATTAGGCTTCTTCCCCTCAGCAGGTCTAAATACGCGACATGGGAGATTTCGGCCAGCATCGCGAGAAGGCAATTCGATATTCTCGCCTTCGGGATGAACAGTAGGCCTGGGCATGGGAGTTTCACCATTCCAGCGCATTTTGCGGTACTTCTCGGCTCCGACTTCGTACCACTTGGGACCTGCGTTTCCAATTTTCATGAGGTTGGCATTGTAGTCGCGTGTTTGTTGGCTGATAGCCGAGGGGCGGAATTTGGATTGGTCGAGCTTGAGATCAGATTCGAGAGGCATCTTGGACGAATGAGGTGCTTCGAGTGGATGTTGAGAAGACCTGATTTAATTCAATGTAAGAATGGAGGGCGTTCCTCTAACGTATCAGCAGAATTGAAAGGACTCGAAATGGAGGTCTTCGATGAGGTGAAGTCAAGGTGGGGATGCTTGGTCCGAGGTTCGGAGCAGAGCCGGGTGCTATATTCTGCGAGCTCTTCTACCCCAATTACCCCAATGCTACACGGTAAGTGGTCCCATAATGATTGTCTTACTGGTAGGCTGTATCTGAAAGGTCGCTCACTCATCGTCGCTGTCGCTTCCATAGCCTACCAGCGGCCCGGCAGGCTTGTCAGGCGCTTTGCTTGCGCCATTGCCACCTGCTCTGAGCCCTTGCAGTGCTGCAAGTGTGCTTCCTCCGAGTAGACCACCTCCGTTCGAAACTTGCTGCGCGTTACCGCCGGTGATCTGTAGCGGCGCATCGTCGTCATCGTCATCTTCTGCCGGAGCTGCCTCGATCTGCTTTTGCTGTTCTCCGGATTCGATGCGTGCCTTTTCGCTGGCATACCAGACATGATCTGGAGCATCGTAGCCTTGCAGTCCAAATGTGCCTTCAATCTTTCTCCTCTTTCTCTCCTCTTCTCCATCTGCACCTTCATATTTCCGGCCCTCCAGTTCTGCAACGTAACTAGCAGGTAGCGCTCGACGGATTGCCTCTGCAGCCTGCCCCTCAATCCTCGCCGCCTCTCTCTTCTGTGCTGCGGGATTTGGATCCACTGTCGCCCATCTCACGTTCAGGGTCTCGTTATGATCCAGACTTTGATGCGCCATGGCCTCTTTCGCGAACTCGGAATTTGCAAGATGCACATATGTCACGAAGGCGACACCCCGTGAAGGCAGCACTCTTATCCTCTCGACCTGTCCCCACTCTTGGAAATGCCGCGCGACGATCTCCTCAATGTCATCAGAGACATGTATCCGCCCCACGTACAGCGTCCTGTTGATCCTCATGAAAGAGCCCACACCTCCCATGTCATCTCTGTAGTCGCTGAATTTGTCTCGTCCGAAGCAGTCCACGTTGCTGGGAAAGATGTCGCCTAGCCCACCGCCTGGCCCGTCTTTCCCTATTCTGCTGTTGGGGAGCCTGTGGAGATACTCGCAATCCTGACCCTTGGGACACAGCCCGCGCGCGAAGAAGAGGCAGAAGTAGGAGCCCGGCACTTTGTCCGCTCGCGTGTAACCAGAATCCAGCGCAACATTGCATCGCCCTTTTGCCTGTTGTTTTGAGGAAAGCGCATCCTCGCGATCACCGCCTGACCATTTATTATACCAGATATTGAAAATCGTTCCAGTCTGAGGAGGTGGCTCGGTTTTGAAAGTCGAGGGATCTTGCTGAGGTCGCGCTGGCCGACGCTTGCGCTTGATGATCTTGGTCCTCTTCACTTTCTGTGTGACAGTGCCATCGCTGTTGGTCGTTGTGAGAGCAGTCGAGGTCTCGGCGGAGGGTGCGGTGGTGTCCTCGAATAGGGGCGCGGTAGACGCTTCGGCGACGTCAGTCATTGTGGCGGTCGGGGTGTTGTGCGAGGATGAGTTGCGCAGAAGTTTAGACGCGATCGAGAGATAACTTTTAGCACATGCGAGTCAAGCGGCAGGACCTGGTCTTGGCACCCGGTGACTTCACTTTCACATGCACCGCACTTCCTGTCCCACAAGCATCATCGTCGGAGAAGGGGAAGGAGGAATCCCCGCGAGTGAGCCTGTAGACGTAGAAGTCCGCGTCAGCGTAAGTGCAGTTTCTCTTCGCGCTTTCCGCTTCTCGACTTCACGCGCACAGCTTCCACCATGGACGACCATGAGCCCGAGATTGAGCAGGACGACGAGCTACAGAAATTTCTGGGAACGACATCATTCGGAAAGCAATCACGAGAGGCGAATGTGCAGAAGCAGGTGGATCTGAGCAAGCGACCTGTCGATGGTGGCGCACAACAGCAGCGTATCGGCGCAGCGAAAGACTCCGACGACGAGAAAGATGATGATTCGGACGACGACGATGACGATAGCGACGATGAGGATGATGAGTATCCCGTCTCGCATGAGATGGTTCTCAAGACACATGAGCGCGCGGTGACGGCGGCGACGATAGATCCATCTGGAGGACGTCTGATCACTGGATCCATGGACTGCACGCTCAAGTTCCACGACTTCGCGTCCATGACTCCCACCACAATACGCGCGTTCAAGTCAGTCGATCCCAATGCCTCAAAGAACTCGGCCAACGTCGAGAACCACCCTGTCAGCCAGGTCGTGTTCAACCCCCTCTCAGCAGGCCACATCTTGGTCGCGACAGCACTTCCACAAGCGAAGATCTTAAGCAGAGATGGAGAGACGATGTGCGAATTCGTGAAAGGCGACATGTACTTGCGAGATATGCACAACACCAAAGGTCACATCAGCGAGGTCACCACGGGATGCTGGCATCCTACAGATCGGAGTTTGTGTGTCACGGCGGGAACGGACAGCACGCTTCGTATCTGGGACATCAACAACCCTAGACAGCAGAAGGAGGTCATTGTGCACAAGTCGCGGGCTGCGGGCTCAGCAGGACGCACGAGAATGACAGCTGTGGCATGGGGTTCGCCGATGCAGGGAGGCAAAAATTTGCTTGTCAGTGCCGCGCTGGACGGATCACTGGTGATGTGGAGTGGCGAGGGACCTCATACTCGGCCAGCGGCAGAGATCAGAGATGCGCACACTCCTGATACATGGACGAGTGGGCTTGACATCGACTCGGCTGGCCGTATGGTTGTCACGCGAGGCGGCGATGATACAATCAAGCTGTGGGATATGCGCAAATTCAAGCAGCCTGTCACGACCATATCTCACACCTCGACATCATCGCAATACGCCACAACGAACATTCGCTTCTCTCCGACATCGACCAGTATCCTGACCGGATCACAAGAAGGCAACCTCCACATCCTCAATCCAGGCACTCTCAAATCTGAGCTCGTCACTCCAGTCACGCCGGGTTCTCCCCTCATCACAGTCCTCTGGCACCCCAAACTCAATCAAATCGTGACCGGATCGGCCAACGCAGAAACTCACATCCTCTACAACCCCAGCACCTCCACAGCAGGCGCCAAAACGGTCATGTCTCGTGCGCCCAAGCGTCGCCACATTGACGATGACCCGAATTTCACGACAGACCTTTCATCCGGCATCTCTGGCGACGCCATCATTACACCTGGCGGTGCTGCCCTTCCCAGTGCCGCTTCTTTCGCTGCCCGTCACCCCAATGTGGGCCTCACAGCTTCTGGCCGCTCTCGTGATCCTCGACGTCCTCACATTCCCCAACAAACACCTTTCGCCAAAGGCAATCCTGACGAAGAGTACATCAAGAGTCAAATTCCGCTCAGCAGTTTGCGAGATGAGGATCCTCGTGAAGCGTTGCTGAAGTATGCGGACAAGGCGAAGAATGATACCATGTTCACGAATGCGTGGAAGACGACGCAACCGCAAACCATTTATCGAGAACTTAGTGATGATGAGGAGGACGAGGGGCCAGAGAAGAAAAAGGTCAAGCAATGAATGGTAATGCGTGTGGGTATCAATGTAATCAAAATGAAGTCGTGAAGACACAGTTCCTCCTACTCAACTCGATCGGCACCCTCGCCTTTTGAAAGCATCGCCTTTTTCTCCCAATTTCACCGTCCGGTCCGCTTCCTTCCAGCATGCCCATAGTTTGGCCTGCTATCACCATGCCCACTCCAACAGGTCTCAGTGTGACTAACGAAAGTGTCCACGCCTTCGAAGACTTCTCCGCAATACTTGCACCAATGTGGCTGAGTCCCATACTGATCTGGTTCGATTTGTCCGTTTCTTTTGTGCTTGTTGAGGGCTGTGTGAGATTTGAAGAATGCCCCACATTGTTCCTTGTCGCAGATATGTTGAGGTTTTGGCTCGGGCATTGTTTTTTGATTTGTGGTTGTGGAAGTGCTTTTGTCAGGGTGTGATAGGAGTGTGTTTGGGGGAACTTACTCTCTGCTTGAAATTGGCGCGGAAGATAAACCTGAGGAGAGGCTGAGGACTGATGAGTGAGGGAGAGTGACGGATGGAGCTGTGACGAGTGAAGAAGCGGAACAGAAGGTTGTAGAAATGAGTGACTGACAGGCGAAGCAGTCGTCGTGCTTGAGCGAAGAGGGCCGATACGGCTGCTGTAATGCGGTGCAGCATGGTGGGAACTAGGCCAGCCATTCTTTCGAGCGAAGATACAGCTTGGGGACTACAATTGTCAAGTGCGTTCAGCGTGGACTGGAATGTTCGAGGTTCGTGTTTTGCAGCATCTTCTCCTGCTTTCGATCATCGGACCGTCGTAGAGCATGCTTGACGCAGCAGCCTGAGACACCGAAACAAAGACGGAAACGTGCTTCTTGCCTAGACCAGAATGTTGTGCTGAGTTGTCCGCTGGCTATCTGGCGCAAAGCTGCATGGCCGGGTGCCATCATTGTCAGTGAAGCGCCATCTCAAACAGGAAAGGGATGTTCTTCAGCCCTTCATTCGCCTGCCATCTCGTTAATGGACTCGGCTTTGACAGCTATCTTTGCCTCTGGACGTGATGTCCTCAGCGGTGTATATGAATCAACCTCTAGGCCCCGAAGCTTTTTTCATCCTTTCCACATGATATTCATGATCTCATTCCTGGCGCTCATCATCTATTTCTCGTAGATCCAGTCGTGCTGGGCCTGCTTCCAGCTCTGAATCTCCTCTGGCTTGAACCAAAGAGCGATCTCCTTCTGGGCGGACTCGACGGCATCAGAGCCGTGGCAGACGTTTCGGCCGACGTCCTGGTGCAAGATTAGTTAGCAGGTGCATCCATTGACAAGTGAGCAAGAACGTACAATAGCGTAGTCACCACGGATGGTGCCTGGGCTGGAAGCGGCTGGGTTGGTGGCACCGAGGAGGACTCGGCCGGTCTTGACGACATCACGTCCCTCCCAGATCATGGCGCAGATTGGGCCGGAACCCATGTCTGGCAATTGTCAGTCTCTGTATGTTGCACATCTCTTTCATCAGAATTGCATACAGGTGACCAAGCCCTTGAAGAAAGGCTTGGAGCTCAAGTCCTCGTAGTGCTTCTCGAGGTGCTCCTGGGATGGGGAGACGAGCTTGATGGCAGCGAGCTTGAAGCCACGCTTCTCGAAGCGGGAGATGATGTCTCCGATGAGTCCACGCTGGACACCATCTGGCTTGATGGCAATGAAGCTGGGGCAGTGTCAGTTGGTGAATGCTGCCATTGGTCGGAGTTGTGCATACGTTTGCTCGTTGGCAGACATGGTTGCAGTTTCCTCTTGT
The DNA here is from genome assembly GCA_013365195.1 of Cercospora citrullina. Taxonomy (NCBI): domain Eukaryota; kingdom Fungi; phylum Ascomycota; class Dothideomycetes; order Mycosphaerellales; family Mycosphaerellaceae; genus Cercospora; species Cercospora citrullina. The sequence goes on from JAASFF010000098.1 coordinate 27,219, forward strand.
TTGTGTTTGAGGATGGTGGTGAGGTGAGAGCGGTCTTTGGGGTTGAGGTGTTTGAAGATGGGCGGTTGTTGATCTCCAGACATTCAAGCTTCGAAATCTTTCCGCACACCGCCAGCGAAGTGGGCTGGAGGGGCAGCGCTATGCAGGGGAAACGCTGTATGAGTGTCAGAAGTCGTGGAGATCTTGGACCGATGTCGAGAGTGTGAGAGGAGTCGGGAAAGATGCAATGGTGAAGATTGGCGTCATGAAGACCAGATAATGGGTCCAAGTGAAGTAGGCGTCGTTCGCACCTTCCCTTGAGCGGCACAGAGAGGATGCAGCTGCCGTTTTGATGTGCTGGTGTGTCACGACTTCTTGTTCGAGGCATTGCACCTTCTCGAACATCGGCATGGAGAAACTTGGAGCGCCGAGATGCTGGTGTTGTGAAGCGAACAGCTGGAGCACAGCACAGTCCTCCTGAACATTGTCTATTCCACCTATTTCTGTCGCGTATCCTACAAGTCTTGTTCCAGGCGAGCACGGTATGAAGGGCTTCAATGCCTCGTGGCACGCCTGCTTGGTGCTGTTCCTAGCCGCCTTCACTTTCATCACGCCGGCCGGTATGCTGCATACACCAATTCCGTAGCGTCAATCGACACAGCTAACGCCCGACCCCCAGTGAGCGTCAAACATGAAAACTTCAAGACCTGTGACCAGTCGGGCTTCTGCAAACGCAATCGATTGTACGCCGATACCGCCCTCGCTGCTTCCAAGTGGGAAGCTCCCTACTCTCTAGACCGATCGAGCATCAAATTCAACGATGGCCTGCTCACGGGCACTGTATACAAAAAGCTGGCGCACAGTGACGAATCTGTTCGTCTTCCGATCAAAATTGCTTTCTACGAATCTGGAGTTGCTCGCGTGACCATCGACGAGGAGAAGAGGCAGAAGGGCCAAATTGAGCTTCGTCACGACAGCAAGATCCGCAAGGAGAGATACAACGAGGCGGAGTCATGGGTCATTGTTGGAGGCACCACCCCCAGCAAGGGTGCTGCACTTTCGAACGATGCAACAAAGGGTACGACAAAGGTGGTCTACGGTCCAGCCAGCAAGTTCGAGGCCATCATCCAACACTCGCCCTTTGCCATCGAGTGGAAGCGCGATGGCGAGACTCAGGTCAACTTCAACGAACGTGGGTTGCTGAATGTGGAGCACTGGCGTAAGAAAGTGGACAAGCCAGAGCCAGAAAAGAAGGAAGGCGAGGAGGCCGTGGAGAAAAAGGACGACAACGCAGAAGATGAAAGCACGTGGTGGGACGAGGCTTTTGGTGGAAACACAGACACCAAACCACGCGGCCCAGAATCTGTCGCTTTAGACATCTCCTTCCCAGGCTACGACCATGTCTACGGCTTGGCCGAGCACGCAAGCCCCCTCAGCCTCCGAGAAACTCGTGGCGGCGACGGCAAATACAAGGAACCGTACAGGCTGTACAACAGCGACGTCTTCGAGTATGAGATGGACAGCCCCATGACGCTGTATGGCTCGATTCCCCTTCTTCAGGCGCACAAGAAGGACTCCACTGTCGGTGTCTTCTGGCTGAACGCTGCCGAGACGTGGGTGGACATCACGAAACGTTCCAGCTTAGCCAACAAGGTCGGACTGGGCTCCGGCACCAGCACTGACAGTCACTTTATCAGCGAGTCTGGCTTGCTCGATGTCTTCGTCTTCCTTGGCCCAACACCTCAAGATGTCGTGGGCGCCTACACTGAGCTCACCGGCACACAGCAACTTCCACAACACTTCTCCATCGCCTACCACCAATGCCGCTGGAACTATGTCACAGATGAGGATGTCAAGGATGTCGACAAGAAGTTCGACAAGAACAACATTCCATACGATGTCATCTGGCTTGACATTGAGTACACTGAGGGCAAGAAGTACTTCACCTGGGACCCGCTGACCTTCAAAGACCCTCTGAGCATGCAGAAGCAGCTCGACGAACATGAGCGTAAACTCGTTGCCATCATTGATCCACACATCAAGAACGAGGCCAACTACCCAATTGTGGACGAGCTCAAGTCGAAAGACCTGGCGGTCCACAACAAAGATGGCAACATCTACGAAGGTTGGTGCTGGCCAGGTAGCAGTCACTGGGTCGACTGTTTCAGTCCAGCTGCACGAAAATGGTGGGCGGGTCTCTTTCAGTACAGCAAGTTCACCGGCTCGGCCAAGAACTTGTGGCTCTGGAACGATATGAATGAGCCTTCAGTCTTCAACGGACCAGAGACGACCATGCCGAAAGACAACGTTCACCACGGCAATTGGGAACATCGTGATGTGCACAACTTGAATGGTCTGACTCTCATCAATGCCACCTATGAAGGTCTGCTTGCCCGTGACAAGGAAGAGGCCAAGCACAACGTTCGACCATTCGTCCTTACCCGCTCGTTCTTCTCTGGCAGCCAGCGACTTGGCGCAATGTGGACCGGTGACAACCAGGCCAACTGGGAACACCTCGAGGCTTCCATTCCCATGGTCTTGAGCATGGGTATCAGCGGCTTCCCGTTCGCTGGTGCTGATGTTGGAGGTTTCTTTGGCAACCCAGAGAAGGACCTGCTCACCCGCTGGTACCAAGCTGGTATCTGGTATCCTTTCTTCCGCGGCCACGCACACATCGACACCCGCCGTCGCGAGCCATACCTTGTAGGACAGCCATACCAGGAGATTATCACACAAGCCCTTCGCCTCCGCTACAGCTTACTGCCCGCTTGGTACACAGCCTTCCACGAATCACACGTCTCTGGAGCACCCATTGTTCGCCCCAACTACTACGTCTTTCCTGGTGATGAGAAGGGCTTCGCCATTGACGATCAGCTCTACCTCGGTAGCACTGGTCTGCTTGCCAAGCCTGTTACCAAAGCCGAACAGCCAGGAACGACCATCTATCTCGCAGACAAGGAGAAATACTACGACTACTTCGACTTCTGGACCTATGAAGGACCTGGTGAGGTCGCAGTCTCGTCACCCCTTGAAACAATTCCCCTTCTCATGCAAGGTGGTCACATCATTCCTCGTCGTGACCGCCCTCGACGAAGCTCAGGTCTGATGAAGTATGATCCTTTGACGCTTGTCGTTGTCATCGGCAACGCTGGTGACGCGCAGGGAACGCTGTACCTTGACGATGGAGAGTCTTTCGACTACCAAGACGGCGCTTACATCCATCGCAAGTTCCACTTCGATGGCAAGTCGCAAAGTCTGACATCCGAAGACCTGAACCATGGTGTAAGCAGCAAGAGCGCCAAAGCTTACTTCAAGGCGATGGACAAGGTCCGTGTCGAGAAGATCATCGTCGTGGGCGCGCCAGAGTCTTGGAACGGCAAGACCCAAGTTGAGGTCACTGAGTCGCATGCTGGCAAGTCGGAGCCTGCACGCCATGCGACGTTGGAGTTCCATGCGAAAGATGATGGCAAAGCTCCTTGGGCTGTGCTGAAGAACCCTCAAGTCAAAATACAGAGTGATTGGAAGATAACGTTCGGTGAAGCGACGACAGGAAAGACGGACCTGTAGGTGAAAGCATGATTCCGTATTGATAGGAATGCAACTGAATATATGAAGACATTACAAGTAAGCCTTTTCCTATAACAAGGGTTGCCTCGCCGCCTCTTCATCTACGCTACTGTCTTTATTCTGTTTCTTCCATGCAACATATCCTACAAGCGCTTGTCCAAACGCCACGATCAAAAAGTTTACCGTGAACCATCCCGTCATCCGATACCATTCCCTCAGGCCGACAAATATTCTCACGAAGAGCGTGTTGCCCTCTGGCCACTCTGGATGACTATCCCAAAGCCAAGATCCCGGATAGAATCTCCAGAGAAGCGATAGACCTGCTAAGCTGGAGGCGAGAGCTTGGAGAAATAGGCCTGTCGCCCTTAGAGATCCCGGATCGCTAGAAGAACGAGATTGCGTCTTGAAGATTTGGCGGATTGGACCCAGGATGGCAACTATTTGGACAACAGGATGTGCGTAGACGAGTGGTAGCGCGAAGACCACCTGGCCCAGATTTTCTGCAGTGGAGCTTATGCAAAGCGCGGGGAGGATCGTGGTGAGAAGAATGAAGTGTCGGATGCCGATGGCGATGAATTTGATATAGGGTCGTTTTGGTGGGAGTGGGATGGTTTGATAGAAACTGAAATTTGCATGGGCTCAGTCTTTGTCTCCCATGCATGGTCGCAAAGGGCACTGGAGAAGCAGTTCGTTCAGCTTACTGCGTAGCAAATCCGAGCGCAGGTAATGCGAACTGAAGGAGATCGAAGAGCTCTCGCAGATCAATAGAGCGGCCGAGGGAGAGTTCGTACTCCTCGACGCCAAAGTCTCCTATGCTTGCTATGATCATGGCGAGCATGTAATTCGTGATGTAAATGTTTGCGAGGAGATATGTTATGGAGATGCCATTGCAGTTTTTGCGCGCTTGGGTTGTTCGATATTGTGGTATGAATGATGCTATGGTGAGGATGAGGAGAGCGCTGTGACTGGACTTAGTTCGCATTTGGCCGCGGTCGAAGAATGAGAATGTACTCACAGCCTGACGAAGGCATCCGGAACGGCCAGTAGTCCCATGTTCGAGTGCAGCGAGTAGTATACGGCTCGTATGCCGGGCAAGCAGCTGGTTTTCACCTCCAACACAGTCACGTGCTTAGCCGCCGAGGGTGGCACAGCATTGTCTCATACTGCTGAACTGACATTAGCGCCAAGCAGATCGCACGCTGCATGCTCTCGTGCGAGACACTGTGGCCATTCATTCTGAAAGCGCTGCATGATCAAAGTCGAAGCTGTGGAATCTGATGTGCAGCTTCCGCGCGAAGTGTTTCACTGTTCACTCGCCTTGCCAGCTCTTCAAAAAGTCCATCATAGCAATGTTTTGTTCTTGTTGTGCCTCATATCGTGGCGCCTCGTCGTCGGTAATATCTGCTGGCATATTCGCCCACTCCCTCGATCGCTTGGCTTCTCTTTCATGGGCTATCTGCAACCCAACACTGACGTCCCCACCATAGCGCAGACAAGTCTTAGCATAATCGACATTTCCTCTCCTGACGGCATGGCGCAGCGCAAGTGTAGGGTCGGCACCTGCCTCCAAGAGTGGCGCAAGAGCAGGCAAGAAGCCTTCGAAAAGCGCGTCTCCCATGGCTTTTGAAGTCGGCAAATGACCCGTGGCTCCACACCGATCTGGATCAGCACCTCTTTTGAGCAGTTCCTCAACGACGGCCAGATTCTTGTAATAGATGGCACTACACAATGGCGTGCCGGAATCAGGTGAATCATGGAAGAAGTTACGTAGATCATCGGTGTCGGCATGAATGTCCATGTCATACACGTCCAAGAGATGCGAGAGCATTGCGACTGCGCGTTCAGGGACCTTGCACTTTGAAGTGTAGTGTAAAGCCAGGCTTTTGGATGGCTCTGCGCCTCTCGATACCAGATGATCGAATAGCTCAATGTCTGCATTCGCCGCCACAACATTGAGGACTTTGAGCGAGTTGTCGTAGCCACCCGGGTAGAGTGCCAGGCCGTCCGCGGTCCTCCCCCTCTCGATTCTCTTGATGTCAACCCCGCGGTCAAGTAGCAGATCGAGTACCTGTCGGTCACCAGCGAAGTCCCTGTCAGGATTCAGCGATGTTCATCGGATGCTCACAACATATCCAACGAACTGCAGAATGGTGTGGCCAGTCTTTGCGACATCGTAGCCGAATTCGAGCACCAATATCAGCAGATCGCGCGACTGCACGTCTCGCAAGTCAATCTCGTTCGCATCCGCTCCGTAGTCAAGCAGACATCTCAGGATGTCGAGGTTGTCGAGCGCATAGTCTAACAGTGTAGAAGCTTCGCTCTTCTCGATAAGTGCCACGGCGAGCAGCCGTTGCACTTGCACAAGCTCATCACTGCTACAGGCTCCTCGCAGCTGCTGGAGATGCGCTTCGTGCTCTGCACGCTGTGCCATGGGACCTTCGTGACAGTCGTAAGGCCGAAATTGTCGTGCGGCGGCGAAGTCAGCACAGGCTCATGCGTCTTCTACATCTTGAATGAGGCACAGCCGCGACAAATGGAGCTGAGGAATTATGCTTTCACGCGACTGTCTCAGCAACCGCCGACATATTTTTGATGCACAAGGTGCGTGCAGATCCAGAGTCACGTGATGTAAATTTTGGACGGCATCTGTTGCTCGAAGCTCGACCGTGCCTCTTTCTCGCAGCAGATGGCATGCACCAGCACCAACACCAACACTGTCCACTGGCAACGCCGCAACTCGCAAGAGCCACTGAAGAATTATCTGGAGCCGCCGAAGAGGTTCATTCCGGTGCAAAATATGTCTCACCGTCTCGAAGACACGGCGCTGCATCCTGTGAGCTTGCCGCTATGCAATCCGCAAGTAGGAGGTGTTCACAATCTCTTTCAACAGACAACAGGCCTAGTTGTACGTGCGGCATGAATGACTCCCAACAGTTGAGCTCGAAAGAGATGAAGCACGTTGCGAAGACCCCGGCCGAAGCGAGATGTCGATGTTCACACGGCGCCGTCTACGCTAGATACAAGCAGACTGCTATCGAGCGCGCCTATCTGCACAGTATGCCTAGAGCTACTCCCTTGCGGCGCAGCTGTGCGTCTAGCTGCGCCAACAACAGATCTAAATCCGGACCAGATGGAAGAGATGCCACCTGTCAGTCTGCGGTCCTCGAAAGACCACAGTGCATGCAGCGCGTGGGTAAGCGCGTCGTGTTGCAAAGCACTTGCTAAAGAGACCGGAAACGCCCATCTGGCGCAACATAAATTCAGGCAGTCCGCTGTAGCACCTGGATTAGGGTACAGCCTGGTTTCACTTCATCATCAGCAAGCATTGCACCAATATACAATGTTTTCCAACTTAATCCACCTTTTGTTTCTACTCAGTGTGTCTGCTGGACTAGCACACGGATTCAATGCTAAGCGGATCGTCACTCATGCAAATACTGAACTTTTCGACTCGTACGAACGCCTCGATTCCCGGGACAATGAGCATGTCCGGGTGCACGATGTTACCTGCGTGCTGGGTGACTCCAGTGAGTTTCAATCGACCGTACTCGGATTTTTCACTGTACTCAACACGTTCTAGCTTCCTCGAATCGAGTACTGGAGAGCACCAACTCCTCTGCCATCCTTTCAAGACGCGGCCTATCAATTCGCGCTCCAGGCAAGAAGCAACCCCTCTCAGAGCCAAATGGTGACAGTGACGCCGCATATCATAGATTCGTTCAACGATTTGTGGACCGTTCTACCCTTTTAGAGATCGTGCCGCATGAGACAATTCCTGGAAGTTCAACCATAAAGGTGTTAGTATCCCAATCGGGGCCACTGGCGTGTGGCATCCATTTGGTGACAAATCGGAGAATTTTGACATGAAAGGTCTTACTGGGTGCACTGGTATCATCATCGTTGTAGGTCAGTTCATCCATGGACTACCAGACAAGACTGACTACCGTTTAGTCTTCTCAGGGAATCTGGGTCGGTCACCTGTGGGAGGGATCTAAACAGATCAACGGTCCAGGCGCTTTCACGAGCCGCTTTGACCTTGGAGAAGATGATCAAGAGGAACGCGATCTACCCGGATTTAAGGGTGTTGCCGTGGACATCCTTGGCCAGGCGACCCCAACCAGGCAAAAGCAGAAACGACCTTTATGGAAAAGTTTGACAGACTTGCAGCGCGACCACGGAGATCCTTTCGCGAAAGGCGAGGATGTGGAGATCTTCTTATTGACCAAAGCGGCATCGTACGCAAGTCCTCAAATCAGAGTCCGCACATGAGCTAACCTCCGTCAGCGGAACTGACCCTTCTCCCCGCTATCCTAAGCATGTCAAAATGCTTAGAGATAGATTTCCCCAACTGGTTCCAGGGTCCAAATATGAAGAACGAACCTACTCCAACGATGACGAGAGCATACCAGCTCTGATACGAGGCGTCATTGCAGTACAATATTCTCCATATGACCATGATGATGGAACCGCCGAGCAATGTAACCCCCAAGCGCGAGTGCGCGTATTCCACGCGAAGAGTCGGCAGGCCATCATAGACAAGAGTTGGCCGGCCACAGGGTCCCAAGTTTCAAGCAAGAGAAGGCGCAATGCCTGTCGTATGTCCATCACATTACTTAACTTCTGAGTAGCTTTGCGCTGACTTTTACGTCAGAGCCACATGACACATGGCCGATCAAGCGAGGTTACGTTGCCTTTGGAGACAGTTACGCAGCTGGAATGGGTACCGGTGTGACCACTACGGACGGGTGCCGAATTGGCACAGCTAATGTGGGAGACCTCATCAATGCTTATACAAACAACACAAACATCGACTATCAGCGCAGGATGTGCTCTGGTGATACAACGACTGGTCTCGATCGGCAGATAAATGAATGGACCAATCCAGAGAATGCAGACATCGCAACAGTCACGATGGGCGGCAACGATCTTGGCTTCTCTGACATTGTTAACTACTGTATTGTTGGCTTCTGGGGTTTCATCCCGTTGCCTTATAAGCGTAAAAATGAAGGCTATTGCAAGATTGCAAAGGACAAAGCAAGGCGCCTCATGGATGACAGTTCTGAAAGCGGCATCAAGGCAAAGCTGTCTGCTGCTTATCGCAAGATATTGCGTAAATCCACACGTCAGGTATGTGTTCGACGCACATTCCAGACTCTCAACACTAATTTTGCTTGCAAGGACTTTCACTTATTCGTATCTGGTTACCCGAGTGGGTTCTGGAATACCGATGACTTGCAACCGCTCGACTGCAAAAACACAATCTTCAATTATTGGCGGCCGTCCTATTGTCCTGGTTCATTTAACGACTGTTCTCGTGAGGATAACATTTATCTCACGGTTGACCTCCGAAGGGAGCTCAACGATCTCGTCTTTCGACTGAATGAAGTCACCATAAGCGCGGTGCAAGAAGTCAACGATCAAGTTGGGCGTGATCAGGTGCACTTCGTTGACGTCGCGCGCCGTTACGACAACCATCGCTGGTGCGAAAACAATTCGGATCCCGACTTCCACGAACCAAAAGAAACTCGAGCCGAGACATGGTTTTTCCTTAGCGGGTGGAAAGATGTCGACGCACAAGGTCACCTAACCACACTGGGGAATGGCGAACCAGACGGGATGAAAGAGATAGCTGCCTTGATTGAACAAGGCCCCATTCAATTACCCCCGGCAGACACCTGTGAGGCTCAATTAGGCACTGATCCGGACCCGTGGGCTAAATATTGGTGCCGTGTTGCTCAAGATATGTCTGAATTTCCCGATGGAAACTGGGCAACAGCTGTCAAAGCAGCCAACGACGACATCAGTGCCAAGAATTATACTGGACAACATATTGGTTGGATCTACCCGACACGTCAAGTGAAAACGTTCCATCCGAGGACCCCAGGCATGTTGGCTTACCGGGATAGCATCATAGACGCTATAAAGAGCGTCAAGATTGATGGCACAGCTGCTACTGCGCCGCCTGCTCCTAGACCACCTCCGCCTCCAGGGCCGAGCTTTCCGCCTCCACCTGCGCCACCTCCAAATACTCCACCATCGCCTGTCCCAGAGCCGCCAAAAGAACCTCTCCCTGTCGCTCCAGCACTAGGATCGTTGGAGTGCCATGCTGCTTTTAAAGGACATGAGGACGTGGATGCGGATAGTCAATCTGCTTTCGCCGAGGAAGCCTGCGCGAAAGCTGATGGCCACATTATCGAACAGAAAGATCCCGCCAGCAACCTACATCACGAGCCTGTAGAATTTCCCGGATACTTGTATGATGTATATTGGGCAGAAGGCTGCAAAGGCGATGGTATGAACGCCGGGAAGCCGCTGGCCGATCGCCCAGACACGTGTGCCAGTCTTCTGGTCAACAACTACAAGGACTGTGAGTAATCGTGAGCTTATTGCGAACGGATGGTGGCTGACACCTAACAGGCAACAATGGTGGCGCTGGTGGCAAGATTCAGGTGGGCTGCCTGATCTATGAGTTCAGCGTCGGTAAGGGATAACCCTACCTCCTAGCAATGATCGGAACCCTCTACAAAGCAGTTCGGCACGACTTTTGCGCTGGCATGTGGAGATGAAGTGCATTCTGCGTCGCCTTTGATGTCGCTGGCGCGATTCGAGCACTCTCTTGGCATTTCTTTTCGCACACATACCGTTCTGCAAATTGTATGCTCAACTTCACGCTTCTCCTTGCGAAAACATGCTCATGCTCTGTAGATGCACGGGAAGACGCAAGTCATGAGCAGCAGCTATGAAACATCCTTGTGAACATTTTTGTCTGGCCTCAGCTGCCACGCTTGGGAAAGCTGCTGGAAGTTGGAGTTCAGGCGGCTTTTGCGTCTCAGCTGGCCCTCAGCTGATCTATCCAAACGCTGATGGCTTGGCCATTGGCAGAGGAATGCCCTTGCAGGTATCGATGAATTGTATCTGCCCTTGTGAAGAGCATGTACTGTGTACAACTGTCTGAAATCCAGATGCAGTCCCGTGCTTTGGGACGATGAAGCCGGCGCCATGCTTGGCGTCCACCAATCTCCGAACGTCGCTCTGTGCTCGCTTCTTTTTCTATGCTTCAAGATCTCGACCCTCACGGAACAAGCCTCCATCCATATGCAAAGCCCCGTTCAAGCCCTTGCGATGTTCGTGCCATGCGAGGCGCAGCAGACCCCATGGGGTAGCGTACGTTTGGTCAGATTCCAAGACAATTTCGCCCCAGCAATCGAATCTAGACAACCACTTGTCGACAACCTATTAAGCATATCGAAGCGGTTGGCATGCATTCCAAGCGAGATCTGACGTACCCGCCTTCGGTATCCAGTCACGTCCATGGATTTTGCGTTAAAGCCGTGCATGTGGAAGCCCCCGCTAGCCTGTTCTGAGCAGGGCGGAGTGGTACGCGCTACAGAAGAACATCAACTACTATTTACGGTACGCGAGAGCGGTAAGCCACAACGGCAATCATTAAACTCCCCGAGACGATGAATAATATGGGACAGTGCATGGAGAAAGGGAAATACGTTTGTGGGGAAGAGAAAAGCTAAACTGAATTGGTTGATCGCAAGCCATCAGCTCGCTCGGCCTGGCTATCTGGGTGAGGAGAAGTGATTGTTTTTGTGAACTTATAGTTCTCATGCTACCCTCTCGAGATCTTCAGTTTCGTTCTCCTCTCCTCTACTACAGAAACGCCATTATTGAAGATCGATATCGATTACAAGTCCACAGATGGCCGTGACGGCGATCATGCCGAGAGAGCTGCCCACGCATCTGGCAGCGACATCAGCGACCCTCCATATGTCGACCATCGCGCCGACGATGATCGAGCAGATGAGGCCAAGGGACGCAACTCCGACAAGATTGACAAGGGTTACTGGCTCTCTGTCGAATTCCTTGGAACCATGTTCGCCATCGGAATGGCCTTCATGGGGGGCATCGGTGGTGAGTAGCTGTTTCGAGAGCTTCTCAGTGATGGCACAGCTGACCAAACCCTACAGGTTATGGTCTGATCGCACCCGTCCTCACTCAGATCAACGAAGAGCTCGGCCCAGATCCAAACATCAACTGGGTTCCACTGGTCAATCTTGCTGGAGATGCCATCTTTTTCTTAATGGTCGGTCAGCTGTCAGATATTTTCGAAAGAAGATGGTTCTTCATCATCGGCTCGGTCATCGCGCTGATCGGGTCCATAATCGGAGCTACTGCGCAGAACATCAACACCCTCATCGGTGCGCGAGTTTTCATCGGTATCGCAGTCGCGTTCCAGCAGTCCTTCTTCTGGGTTGTTGCTGAGATCGTGCCAATGAAATGGCGCTACCTCGCAAACTCGTACTGCTATCTGATGACAACGCCAACGAGTCCTTTGGCCGCAAGAGTCGCATACAGCTTCCAGGGCTATCCCGGAGAATGGAGAAATAGCTTCTGGTTCCTCACGGCCATCAATGCTACCAGCGTCATTTCTTGGTACCTGTTCTACCACCCACCGACCTTTAGCATGTTGCATCGAAAGAAGCTGGCAAGAGATCTTCTTGTGAATTTTGACTAGATCGGTCTCGTTCTATACAGCGGAGGTCTGTGTATCCTGATCTTCGGTCTCAACTGGGAAGGTCAGCTTTACCCGTGGTCCTCTGGTCAGGTCATCTCCACTATGGCAGTTGGCGGTATCACCCTGTTCGGCCTCCTGCCTGCCCCTACGAAATATTCATCTCCAAGAAGGGCAAGGAGCCATATCTGCCACTCCATTTGTTCAAGAACATTCGCTTCCAGTCGGCTGCATGGAACACTGGTATCGGTGCTTGCGTCTACTACGGCGATGCCATTGTCTTCCCACAAGTCGTCACAATCCTCTACCGGGAAAGAGGTCAAATCAGCGAGTACGACGTGGGAACTCTTGCTGGACTGATCAACGTGGCTTTCGTCTTCACACAGATGTGCCACGGATTCGTCTTCGGTCCAAAGTGGTCCATGATTGGATCTGCCATCATTGCAGCAGGCCTGATCACCGCTTGCGCGACCGACCTCAATAACAAGACGCTAACGCTCGGCCTGCTCATTCCAGGTTCTTTCGCGATTGGCATTGTAGAAGCTGTCTCAATCACAACATCAACCTTCCCTCTCCGCTCTCAGGAAGAAATTGGTCAAGGTGGCGGTTTGAGTGGCAGTATCCGTAACTTCACCTCTGCTATTGCCGTCGCTGTCTTCACCGCAACTCTCGGTAACCGTCTTGCTGTCACGATTCCAGCGAACGTCAATCCTGTCGCGACCGGTCTCGGTCTCCCTGAAGGCTCGCTGGCGGACCTCGCAGTGGCTGTGCAAGGCAGAGCACCATACGAATCGGTCGCAGGCATGACTCCAGAAATCCAGGCTGCCGTGCAAGAACCTTTCCGACAGGCGTTCAGCCAAGCAGCCAGCACCGTCTTCCTCGTTACGCTCGCCTTCACCGGTACCGCCATCATCCATGCGTGCTTCACGACCGAGAATGATCAAAGCACTGAGAATTATGTTGCCGGCAATCTACACACCATGAAGCAAGAGAAGGATTTTGGAAAGTCCTATGAGACCGAGAAGAAGATTGAACAGAATTGATCGTTTGCGAGTGTAGCGAGCAGGCTCAGTGTCTTGTCTACATTTAGAAATTATATACCCCGATGTAGAGACAAATTTTACAAACACTTCACATGTTGGGCTCCTACTTCCATATCTGATATCACAATCCAATAGCTCTGGCAATTGGAGGCGTGCAGTCGCTAAAAGTCAATACTTATGTGACTTGATATTCTGTTGCAGTAAACATAATGCGATTCATCAGAGATAACGTGACGCTGCGTGCATATGAGGGCGGTGCACGAGACGGGGGACATGTATTGGAAGTGTAGAGCCGTACATCGATCAAGAGCTCGTGCCCCTCCACGAAAATCCGGCCATTCCGTCATCGCCCACACAACATCATTTCCTCATCTCCCAAAAAGTATTCGACGGCATTATCCATCTTCGTGTACTTCTGCTTACCTTAAGGTAGACGAAAACTCGGCGCAATGGCAGTCGATCTCCCAAGGTTGGAAGGAAGTGGCAGGAAGAAACAAAAAGCCAAGTCGGCATCGTCACCACAACCGAGCTCGAGGCTGTGATCGACCATAGTAGCAGAGCGCATGAGATTGCGGGCATTCTTCTTTCTGCGCCCTGACAGCAGCAGTAACAGCAGAAATTATGCCCTCAGACGCCTCAGACAAACCACCAGCGGCCGACATACAACGAGGCGACTACACAGATGACCAGCTCGGATCTCTCGCCTTCTTCCTCACACGCCTGGGAGAGCCGTATCTCCAGTATCAGATCCTAGCTAATGGCTATGGGTCTTTCCTCATCCGCCGTCTCGGAGGCACATCTCTACCTCCAGGCCCTCCTCTGAGCACGCCATCCTTCATAGGCCACCTTGGTCTTTCGCCTTATCGTACCATCCTCTTCGGCATGTCTGTGGGAAGCATGGCGAAACAGAACTATTGGCTCACTGTGATTCGAAGAGAGCGCATGACACCAGCGCTTGGAGTAACGGTGGGCGTGCTCAATGCGGTCATGAATAGCTTGAATACACTGTTCTTCGTATGCGCGCAAACGAGCGCAAGCACGAATGGAGAGCACTTTCCTCAGACGCCTTTGCAGGTCGGGACTGCATTGTACATCCTGGGACTCGCTATAGAGTGGCTGAGTGAAGAGCAGCGACACGCATGGAAGAAGGATCCAAGAAACAAGGGAGAGGTGTATGGTGGTGGCCTATGGAGCTTGAGCAGACATATCAACTACTTCGGATACACACTTTGGCGGGCAGGCTATGCTCTTGCTGGTGGAGGATGGGTGTGGGCTGGAACCGTGGCTGCGGTCTTCACTGCTCAATTCGTGATGGCGACAATTCCCGGTCACCAGAAGTACATGGAGGAGAAGGTGCGTGATACCATTCGTTGGGAACTGCTTATGCTAATATTCTGCAGTATGGCGAGAAGTTCAAGGAATACGAGCGGAGGACGCCTCACAAGTTCATTCCTTGGATCTACTGACAGATTGAGACCACATGCCCCTCGCGCGACGAATTTGTTGATGATACCCAGAAATTGCGCTACGAAATACATTATCCGGCTCGCAAAAAGAGAGTTGTACGTATGAACCGCATGTTGACATACTTGTCGCCCAGTAATAAAAACAATGTCCCAATCACTGTTTGCTCGACCAGAAGTCGCATTCACTAAGGCAAATGCCTGCATTTGGGCGGTATGTAAATCGCGAGCTGTTGCAGAAGAAGTCTCTCACATCGAATCAAACTGCCAGCGATCCAGCAGCTATGTCCTGTATCCAGACTCCTTGGACGATGGCCAAGCACAAGCTTGTGAATGGTCACTTAGGCGACACCACAGCTCAAAATGAATCCGACTGGCAACTCGATCATGTCAGTGCCTCAGAGGTCGCGGAGCGTTTCGTGGACCTCTCAGCTTTTGTCTACAAAGGCTATTGCACTGGAAGCCTCATGATCGACTTGCCCATCTTCAAGACGATGAAGCATTTGTCTAACAGACTGTATTCCTATGCCTTCAGTCTGGTGGTCGAGAAATCTGTGAACTTCCTAACCCGCCCTGGGCAGAGCACAACACTTTCCACAACTACCGCTGCTGAGAGCATGGGCCAGCTAGCTGCGTTTTTGCAGCGTAAAGCCAACGATCTCGATACGTGCGGTCTCTCGAGCGGCACCGAAGTCTCTCTCGCTATCGACCTGAGGTTTGCGGAGGAGTATACCGCATCGCTTCTCGGATCGAAGGTACAGGGATTTGGGATAGCACACCCGCTATCTGTTCGTCAAGATCATCCTGCTTCACAAACACCCATCATCGAAGCGGCTAGGCCAATGTCTGAGAACTCTGATGGGAAAGCGAAAAAGGCCCAGACAGCCCCCGAGCAGACCTCAGCACCACCAGCTCCCATCTGCCAGCCCGAGGTCGGAGAAGTAAGGAATGGCGAGCATGCGAAGCTACTACAAACGCTTTTGCATACGAACAGTGTGCCAGACTGTACTAATTGCCGTACTGGCGAGCCAGCAAGTGTCAATGTTGGCCTCGAAACCCCCTCCCAAGCTGTGTCGACATCAGCCAGCGGCTCCACAGCGCCAGTCGAACGGACTCATCCTCATGATCTTCGACCCACGTCTCTCAATACTCGTCACGCTCCGACTTCCCTTTCTGGGCCCCGTCTTCGGAGTCACATTGGTCTAGACGATTATGATGCTTTCATCGAACATTGCTTCACTTCAACAAAGGTTCTGGATTCCGATGCGGATCCATGTACCATGGCACAGATGGGACACAGCACGACTGAGCTCTTCCAACCTCACCAATTTATTGACATCGCAGTGCTGGGCTTCGAAGGCATCAAAGCAGTCAAGCTGGTGCATCCGCTCTGCTCTCGGGAGGTGGAGTGTCTCAGCTTCGACGTGCTGAGGTACATTGACTATGTGCTGAGCGAATCAGATGCTGTTCGTAGCTTGACATGGACGAAGGACGCCAGCCAGGAGAGCGACTTGGCCAGACAGGCGGAAAAGCAAAGTCTCTCGATGGTAGAGAAGGAATTAGCGGCCAGAAAGTGGGAGCTCCGTCGCGAAAGACCAAAGGAGACGAATGCTGCTGCTCAGACGGGTCAGGCTGTTGTGAGAGAGCGCCACGCTGCTTGTAATGGTGCAGTACAGAACGTAAAAGCCACCGAATGCCTCGAACAGATGAGTGACACTAAAGCAGCTTCTTCTCGGGGTGTACCTGAAAAGCCATTGTCAGACAACTTTACACGGCACAGCACAAACCAGGAAAGCCTTCCAAAATCATGCATTGACGACGAGGAACCCTCAGTCGAGTACTTACAAGCGCAATTTGCTAGTCTTGGGACTGGATCAACGGGTGCAGCCCGCTTGAATGGCCATGCAACGACTTCCCTTCAAATGCCTACTTCAGCTCTTCAGGGCCCCAGGTCAGACATTCAAGGTCCACATGACGAATTCTGCGAGTGCCGCATGGAATTGGACAGGTTTAATGAGACTCTTCGGCCTCCAAAACCCTCGAAGAATCGCAGTTCAAAAGTTCCTCAGAGCACCACCTTCGTGGAAAGGAAAAAACACGCATCGTTTGCGGGTCCACCGCCAATGATCGTATTCACTGAGGCACAGACTGGCGACAGATACGAAGTTGATGACGCTGGCAGGCAGCCACGATCTATCGGCGAACCTCACGGCTTGCCATCAGCTTTGGTGTCTGTTCCTCCGCCGAAGCTGAGAAGCTCCAGAGGTCGGAAGCGAATTGGTGAAGAAAATGACAGTTTTGTGGGAGTGGAGCAACTGCTTGAAAACGGATGTTCTAGTACCAGCAGAGAGAAGTTTGAGGCTGAAGTATTAGACAGATTCCTCGCCAGGGGTGCCTGAATCTCCAGGAGTGGGGGAAACTGCCTTGAATTCAAGCCCGTTCTTCTCTCAGCATATGTGAGATATTTAAGAAATCAGTCGAGATGCTTCAATCTATGGAGACTCCTGCAGAGCAAAACGCTACTGTTCCGTCAGTCGACCCCGATGGAGTTCATCGTCCTGTTGTATGTCCCATGCGAAACCGCGTTGCCAATATTCTTCAGACCAAGCATGGATACTAGGAAGCGACTTGAGCAAAAGCGCAACTGATCCCTACGCAGCATATAGACACACAATGCCGCGTCCACAGGTGAACGACGACAACGCAATTTTCTGCATCGAGTGTGTTCGATCTACTGCTGCAATGATAGCTATATTTTGTGACCAATCACAGCTGAACACGTCTGAGTGGGACCTACCTGCTAGCACACGATTGCTCACAGTGTGAGAATACTGATGAAGGATTGCGTACTCGTAGTGGTGTGGCACAGGTCTGTGTTACAGCGTTTGACCATGTTCAATTTGCTATTCAATCTGGCTGGAGCGACAGCCTTACTCTTGTACTACTTGACCATTTATGTCCTCTTACCCAAGCAAAGAACAAGTCAGCTGCGAACACGCATACGTCTTCATACTTTTGAGGACCGACCAGATACCTACGAGAACTATGTCAAGTCGACTCGTCAACTGCATTATGCAGGCTACAAGAAATACATCCAGAAGTCGTTGCCATATCGTGTGAAGACGAGCGCAGGGGGCGAGCGAATTATTCTTCCGTTCAAGTATCTGGTCGAGATTAAAAATGCTCCACAGAGCGCTGTCAGCCTTCCAGATGAGATGGAAGAATTACTGCTGATGAAGTACACGGGTGTTCCTCAGCGAACGTAAGTCAATGCACATCGTGAGGGATTGTGTGCTCACTAACAAAATGTTACTAGTGATTCTGGCACAAAAGTCGTCCGCGTTGACATGACAAGGAATCTGGGAAACTTTGTTCAAGCAATGAACGAAGAGTGTGTCCACGGCATTGAGAAGTATATGCCTGTGGGTAACGAATGGCAAACGATCAAGCCATATCACATCTTTGCCAGGATAGTCGCATTGATCTCAGGTCGTGTCCTGGTTGGGCAACAGTTATGCAGAGACGAGGACTGGATCAGATTGAGCATGGAATTCTCAACTCACGCTTTCGGTGCAGCTCGCACTCTTCGAAGTGGCAATAAGTGGCCATGGTCGATGCTACTGGCCTCATTCACCGAACCTGCAGTGAAGGGGATACTGCAGCGACGAAGAGAAGCGGAAGCCTTGATCAAGCCCATATGTGAGGAGAGATTACGCTTGAAGAACAACCCTGATTGGAAGAAACCAGACGATGGCATCCAATGGCTCCTCGACAGCCACTCCAACAGTGGCGAATCAGCAGACGAAGTTGTAAAGAGCCAACTTCGACTCACCATGGCCGCCATACACAACACTACCATGAGTGTCACGAACGATCTATTCGATTTGATCGAACATCCAGAGTACATCGAAATTCTGCGAGATGAAGTCAACACCGTGCTCATTGAAGAGCAAGGCTGGACGAAACAAGCTTTGACCAAAATGAGGAAAATGGATAGCTTCATGAAAGAGAGCCAGCGCATGAACCCGTCAACGCCCATAACTTGCAAACGAAAAGTGATGCAAGACTTTGCTCTGCACGACGGACTTGTTTTACCTCGCGGCTCACACGTGGCTTTCACATCGGATGCTGTCAATCGAGATCCTGAAATATTTCCTTCTCCGGATATCTTTGATGGTCTGAGATTCCATAAGCTCCGGACAGCACGCTCAAATAGCGAGGACGGAATCACATCTGCAAATGAGACCAAGTACCAGTTCGTGACCGCGACGCAAGAGTATCAGAATTGGGGTGCTGGTGGTCATGCTTGCCCCGGTCGCTTCTTTGCGAGCAATGAGATCAAGCTCATGCTAGCTTATTTGCTTCAGAATTATGATTTTCGTTGGAAAGATGGCGAAAGCCGGCCGGAGAGTGCAGTCATAGACTGGAATATTCTACCTGATCGGGAGAAAGAAGTGATGTTCAGACGAAGGAGCCAGCAGTAGTGATGAATAAAACACTGGTACCGATGACTATCAATCATGTCAAAAGAGTGTCAAGTTGATTCGTAGCTTCGTATAAACATGACAGTTGTGCCTGCGATCTACTTTGACCTGTCCTCAACTTCCTCAACATCAACGTCTATCTTCTCTTTCTCATCAACGTCGATGACATCTGGTGATTCTGGCCTGACTGCAATAGCTTGTGCCACAGAAGGATAGACTCGCACGGCAACAGCGCCCTCTCCAGCGGCAGTGGCTTGCGCTGGGGAGACACCACCCTCTTCATCCAGGATGAGGAATCCCGCTCTTTCGAATCTTTCGCGCACATATTTTGTCATGCCGACGAATCTGCATTGCGTGCTAGGTCCGCCATACTTTGAAAGCTCTTTGAGGAAAGTTTTGAGTTGTGTGACAGCTGTAGCGTCGATGTGGTTGCATTTCGTGAAATCAAGAATAACAGCTTGTACTGGTGGCAACTCAGAAGGATTTGTGATGCCAGCGCGGCGGCGAAGTCGCGCTATGCGCTTCTCGCCGGCAACAGACCAGTTTCTGTCCGCCTCGGAGCCGAAGGATGAGCTGTGATGCGGAGAATGATAAGTCTTGATAGCATCAGTCATTGAGTTGGCCACGCGGTAAGCATTCGCGAAGAAGAAAGACTCGTTGAAGCGGAATACTCTGATGTCTTCGGGTATGCCGTCTGTACCAGCTGCAGAGTTGCCAGGCACGAGCTGATGTTGCAGTTCCAGAGGAGAATCATCACTGGCGTGAGTGACGCGCGTGAAGACTTGGCGAAGAAGGATGTACACGATGTTGAAACCCACTGCTGCGGCAATTCCGATCTCAGTGCTTTCGAAGAGACAGACCCAGAGAGCAATCATTGAAGCAATAAAGTCGGCCAAGGAAGTCTTCCAGTAAGTATAAAACACCTTCGGTGAGCTGATGAGAGGCCAGACAGCACAAATGATGATGGCTGCTAGAGTGGAGCTTGGAACCCAATAGAGAGCACCTGAGATGAAGTAGAGTGTGATCAACACCACGGCGGTGGTAAATCTGTGGAATCATCAGTCTGGACTGGATACGCAGCAGGAGGCCTTTACTACTTACATGCCAGACAGTGGAGACTTGACCTTGCAAGCGGAGTTGACCGCTGTACGTGACCTTGTGAGCGTCAGCATAATGCCAAAACGTTGTGTAGTGGTGGCATACATAGCACCTCCAACGCCCATGGCATGAAACCATGAGTTTGCGAAGTTGACGATACCGAAGTATACCTATAGACACAACCGAGGAGTCAGCGATGCAACTATGAGGGCGAGAAGTCGAAGGTAGCCCTTACCAGCTCTTGAGTCTGGTCGCAGCTGTAGTTGTTTCTGACGGCAAATCCTCGTGCAATGGCAGTACTCTGAATGTTTGTCAGTTCAGCAACTTTGACGCGAAACAACCATGATCCCACCTCTATCGCAGCTCCGATGAATACGGCGATGCTACGCCCAGGAAGAGCCTGCGCTGATGTTAGCCTTTGCTGAAACATGTCCGGTGGGCGCCAATCTTAAAGGGAGACCCACAGTAATCAAGCTGCTAGGAGGCAGCTCAGGCTTTGGTATTCCCGAGGCTGACACCTGAGCTACATTGAAGAGATAATCGTCATTGTCATCGTACTTCTTGTTGACTGCGTAGCTGATGCCAGTATAGAGAACCAAGCAGGTGAATGCCCGAGTGATTGTCATGAACCACACAAACTTGTTCTTGTCTGACCAACGCTTGCCGCACTTTTCAATGACAGTAAGGAAAAGAAGTCCAGTGAAGCCAATCGCACAGGCGTAGCCATTGGCGGTTGGAAGCTTGGCAAAGACGTCGTGAATCTTTCCTGCAGTGTTGTCTGCAGTGCCCTTTGCTTCGCCGAGCAAGGAAGGTATCTGAGACAGTATGATGGTCAGAGCGACGGCCGAAATGAAGCCAGAGAGGACCGGCAGCGATATGAAGTCCAGGAGGAAGCCGAGGTTGAGGAATCCAAGAATCATACCGAACACTCCCTGCGAGGCAAGTGGTCAGTAAACATCGGGCGCATACGAGGAGCGAGGAGAAACGATACCATCCATAAGGCCATGGCAGAGGCAACTTGTGCAGGAGTGACGGAAGAGTTTCCATCCTCAGGGGCGAAATGATCGACCTGCTCCGATGTAAGAAGACCAATGAGCGAGGTGGGACCAGTGCTTAGATCTGAGAGAATTAGCGACAGCGTTGAGCGTGCTGTGTTTTGCTGATACAAACCTTTGGTGGTGCCCATGATGGCATACAGTACTCCTGGAAACCATGACGCCGCAAGCCCATTCTCAACGGGGATTTTGGCGAGTTTGGCGTATGAAAGACTCTGAGGAATAAGCATTAAACCAACGGTAATTCCGGCAATCAGGTCGTTGACCAGCCATCGCCAGTTGTACCTGGGCAGCCAAGAGACAATCGGAGCTTTGTTCAGGACGTATTGCAATGAACCTGATGGTAAGGCTCGTGCGCCAGTCTTGCCAACCTGAGCAATGCGATTCCAATTGTGATCGGTCCGCACATCGTTCGATGCCTTGCCCATCAACACTTTGAGTGCGGACATGCTGGGCAGACGTCGTCCGGTGGTGTTTCCGATGTGTTATGCAATGAGCGCTCAATGTGGCTCGCCGGGCACCTTGGACGGTCAATGGTCGGGGGAAGTCGCTGCGGTATGTGTCCGAGGCCAGTAAGGCTCTGCTGAAACCAGTCAATGTTGGTATTTGTGCGATGGAGCAGATGGCGGCTATGTGTAGATCTGAAGTCTGAATACAGTACACGTTCAAATCCAGTTGTGCCCTGCTCTAACGACGATATTTGACAACGCTCCCCAGCTGGAAGCGCTGAACCTTAAGAGTGTAGGTTGGACAGGGCTACGCGTCACATATGTGGCAGATAGCGTCCAGTGACTGTGTTTGTACGTCGTATCTGGATACATCTCGACCGGCGAATAGATTGTACCCCGCTGCAGGTATTTGTTGCAGTGATCGAAGCGTCTTGATCGCTAACAGGCTATGTGGCATGTGGTATCCCCGTCATTGGTCCAATACGGCTCGCTGTCTTGCTGACATGAGGAAGACGAGCTGCAGAGCATGTAGCTATCCCGGCGGGGAACCTTGTGAGATAGCTGGCAACGAATGGCAATTCAGCTTGCAAGAGAAGCATCGCACGTCCATTATCGAACAGGCGCTGCTCTTGGCAGGTGTCGCAACAACCGCGCCGTTAAGCGTCTCAAGCTTCATGCCGGAGGCGTTCCGCGGCCTATATTGGCAGGTTGACTTCACGCGCCATGCACGACCTGGGCATCTCTGATTCGATCGGCACGTAGTGACAATGTAGATCTGTAACCTTGTGCATGGTGAGCTGAAAGAACGGCTCCCACTTCCACCTTTACCGCTCGATCCGACCTCCATACAGCTTACCCGACCTGCTTTGAAAGTCCCAGCTTCAAATTGATCGAGGCAATAGTGACTAGCATTCGCAGGTGCATGCTGAAGCTTGTTGCCACTTCAACAACATCATTCTCGAAGGCCAATACCCATGCTCTGCATGTGTTCACTTTGAGAGCCAGGGCTGCATGGGCGTCCGCGGGCGTGATTGATTTTTGGCGTACCAGCAGACAGCACACTCCCTAGCGTTGTGATGATTCGCACGCCGTGCAGCCTCGCAGCATCCGAGGACAGTGTCGGGAGCGGAGAAGCAGAAACGTCTCTCCGCACGCTTCTCGGACGCGGCTCAGGAGACGACCTCAAGCTGCCCAAACGAACTCGTCTGGATGCGGTAGCAGTCGTGTCGGTCACAGGATAAATGAAAGGAAGGCGTTGTTGGTAGCAATCGTGTTCCGGTTGTGCGTCGTTTAGTTGAAACTTGGGAGTGGGAGGAACACGTGATGAATGACATCAGCTGTCGAACTTCACCTCCTTTACCACAACAAGCATTCTTCTTCCATCAGCATAGATCCAATGTGCCTTCTCGCCATATTTCAGAATATTGAACGGCACGAGGCGTTAAAAAGGGCGGTGCGCCTGGACGAGGACGCCTAGCCTGGAGTTCAGATACCGATCAGTAAGCAGCCTGCCATTGTCAACTACTCCAGCGATTACCCTGCCCTCGAACGGGCCTTCTGCCATTTCCATGTCTAGGCTGAACAACTTTTCCGCAACTGAATTTCCACGTCGGCCGTCCATACGTCGGACTGTCCCAGTCGGGTAAGGAAAACCGGAATGCAGAAGGCGTTGCGCCTTTCTCTCTTGCCAAGCCAGGATGACATACATTCGAAGTTGACGTCCGTGCATCCGCTTCCAAAACGGATTGGCAATAGGTCTGCGAGAACGCCTTGCAGTGCACTATGTTCATAATGCCGCCGAGAGATACTCAACACGTGGCTCATCCGCGGAGCCAAGCGAACATGATGTCGTCCACCACGTTTCAGGGTCTGCCAAGGTGGCAACTTTTCTTGGTAGAGCTCAATTTGCTACCACGAACTACATTAATGTGACGCAAACAAAACGATCAAGACTTTGCAAGGGCTTGGGCATTTGTTTCCATGTGCTGTGTAGCACGTCGTCCCGTTGAGATGAGGTCGGTAGCCATGCAATGCGGTGGCGGTGTTCGTTGCACCAAGGCTTGACCCAAAGGCGAGTACGTCAACATTTGAGCAGGAAGATATATAGTTCACTTGACCCCCCAGTCGATCCAACACATCAGCGGCACCAGAGAATCACAGTTTCGAACCACTCAAAAGACACCGAACAATCAACAACTGAGAAGCATTCATCAATCTATCAAAACACCATGAGTAACACACAAAATTCCTTGCATGTTCCACAGCTTTCAGAGCCAATGCACCCACAATACCAAGACAACAAAACCATATCAGATCGGGACCTGGCAATGTCTGAAGCCCAATCATTCCCAGATCAGTCATCAAGAAACTCTCCAAGCGTCGACGAGAAAGAACTACACGGGTCAACTCCTCGCAACTCCACATCCTCCAACGAAGGAGATGTCAACGGGCGGTCCCTCACATACGCCAACAATACCAATACGGAGCCTGCGGAATTGAGCGCATATGACCATGACCGAGCCCTTTCCGCGTCTGTTACACCAAGCTCAAGCCGGAGCCGAAGTCGATCAAGGGGCTCGTATGACATGCACCGCATGAGCCAAGATGGAGGAAATCGATGGGCCGATGATAAGGAAGCAAAGCAGAAGAGGATGCTACGAAAGATCATGGATCACAAATTGGCACCTTCTTTCTTGAAGTAGGGATGCTACAGGTTCGACAATTGTACGATCGGGGGTGGTGTTGAATAGACTTCGAGCGCATAGTCATGTGTAGCGATAATTATGAAATTATGAAAGACTCTTACTTTTCACCCTGATTGTTTTCAATCTCAGGCTCGCCTGCACACGAAGGACGTGTGTTCCTTCCGCCGGAGTTAACGGATATAGCAGTGGGCGACGTTCAAATAGTTCAGTCAGACTTTCCACTTATTTCCCTTCGCCGTCACTCTCCCCCCTCGTCCATCATGACAAAAATGAACGAAACGATTGGTGAACGTATGCGTGCAACAACAGAAGCCTTCTTGCAAACCTGGACGGGCAACTGGGTCGATGCTCTGGATGCCAACTTAGCACTGCGTGCTCCGGAATGCTCGCACACCATTCTCCCTTCTTCTCTTGGCAGAAAGAACGAAGCCAACGATGTCTGGGCGAGCAAATTCTCCAAAGTGATGTCGTTGATTACCGAAAGTACTGTATGCCTCCCGATCAAGCTGGTCGTCAAGAAACACGCGCTAACGCTCGTGATAGATGACTCTCGAAGACTACATTAGCGTTTCCGTAGAGAGACGGGCGGTCGCTCGTTCATCATTGAAAGCCCAGAGTCCTGTTGGGCCGTACGAGAACGACTATGTGTGGTTCTTGACGTTCGATGACGCTGGCGAGAAGATCGTGAAGATTGTCGAGTTTGTGGATGGACTAGCTGCAAAGGAACTGCTCGGCAAGTTGAAGGAGGAGGAATATCTCAGATGATATTGCCTTGGACATTGTGGGCTCAAGATTTACTTTTCTGGAGTCCTCGTCGACGGTACGTAGGTGAAACCCATTCGCTCGATCTCATCGTAAGGACAGCATGCTGTCGAGTGATAGCTACACCAGAGCGGAGCGGTGTAAGTGTTCGAACAACTGACTCAGTTAGCGCGCCACTAGTCAAGTAGCCTAAACACTTTAGGGCAAAGCATAATGGTCAGCTCTTCACAAGACTTCCATTCAACTCAGAAGGCTCCCCATCCATTGTAAGCAGCGAGATTCGGACGCAAAGACTTCGTAGTTCTACTCATAATGGACCGAGGCAAGACGGCCAACAACTATCCACTGAGTCGAGACTTCCTAGCCTCTTCTCGGTTACACCTACAACATCAAGCGTGGATCGCATCTGTGGGCTACCATCTACACCCTTCCATCCCCATCTCCGACAATACAATCATCGCAGACATCGGATGCGGCAATGGAATCTGGTCCGTCGAACTCGCAAAGCAGCTCCCTACTGGAGCGAAGATCGAGGCATCAGACATCAGTCTCGCCCAATGTCCACCTCGCGGATGGTGGCCGAACAACGTAACATTCAGCGAGCTGGATATCTTTGCACCACTGCCTGAGCACCTTCTCGGCCGCTTTGACGTGGTGAACATTAGACACTTCATTTGCGTTGTGCAGTCTGGAGATCCTAAGAAACTGATTATGGCTCTGATCCAGCTACTCAAGCCAGGAGGATATCTGCAATGGCAAGAGTTTGACTTAAGTTCGAGCAGACTGGTCGTCGTCGATGCAGAAGATTCACCTGAGACTCTCGCGCCAAGAATGAATGCATTAGTGAAGGCAGTAAGCGCCTTCGGAGCCCAGACGAAATGGATCAAAGAGCTGCACACAATCTTAGACGGTCCTAAGATCGAACTCATCGAGCATGATCGGAGGTGGACCGCAAAAGAGGCCATCATGCTGAAGCAGGATAGTGGGTATCTGGGAAGTAGAGAACTTCGGATTAACAACTCGAGCAGCGAGCATGCAGCGCAGTTTGAACAGCTTGCAGATTCTGCCTACGAAGAGTGCCTGCGACTGGATAGAAGAAGTCTTGTAGACTCTGAGATGGTGACGTGGGTAGCACGGAAGAAGTGACTATGCGTCTTGCAGAGCCATACAAAATCACTCTCGAAAGAGTTGGGTACCCGGTTGTTTCGGAAAACATAATACGGTATTCCAGAGATTGACCTAGACGCAGAAGTCACACGGCGCTCCCTTCACCTGATCTCCTTCAACCTTAGGTAATTCTGCACCGGCCTGTGCGTGATACCATCCGATGCTCTGTGGCTCGACAGCTCGGGAGGAGTGGGCAGCAACTCGAAGTGCCAGAAAACCAACGTCAATATGATTTTGATCTCCATCAACGCCCACTTCTTGCCTAGAGCACAACTGAGTATTAGCAAAATTTCTGACTTTTCCTCGAATAGAACATTGATCTTACCAAAACAAGCTCTTGGACCACTCCCGAAGGCGTTCGCCGGGCCAGCATCTCGATCACAATAGATTTTACTTTCGGCATCTCTCTTTAACCATCGTTCAGGATCGAAGCGTTCAATACCCTCCGTCTCCCACATTCCCCACTTCTGCTTCTGTGCAAGAGAGGACTTCTCGCGTTGATCATCTGCGAACTTGCCGACGAGTGGAGAGACATAACCTGTGCCCTGCACCGGGAAGACAACGTCTATCCCTCTTGGTACGTGGTGGCCGAGGATCTGAGTGTCATTCTTCGTAAGCCTGAATGTCGCAGGAGCCGTGTGGCCACAGCGTCCGATCTCTTCCATGATGGCTTCCAGGTAAGGCAATGAAGCTCTGTTGATGTCTCCTACAGATGGCGCACTGCCGTCCTTGTCATGCTCTGAGAAAGCTTCACGTAGAGCAGCTTGTAGCTTGCGTTGGATTTCCTGATTGTCCGTGAGGAATTTCAAACCCCATAGAATGAAGGTCGACGAAGTCTGTGAGTGTTTGTCAGTACATTTCCCAGTAGATCATGGTCAAGGAACTTACGTCGTGGCCAGCGATCATGAATGCAAACAATTCATCGTTCAGCACTCGGCTAGTTGGGTCAAATGCGCGGCCCTCCTTGTTCGCCATCTGCACTTCTCTGGCCACAACCAGGTCCAACGCGCTGCGGAAGTGCTTATTCGATTCCAGATCGCCGGCCTCCGCCAACTTCGAAAATTTAGCATGAGCGTCCTTTAGCTGTTTCGTAATCATCTTGTCCTTTCGGCTCCGTGCTTTGCGCTGGGCAGGAAAGAACTTCAAAACCAACCAATGTGCCATCTTGGGCCACATTGAGTTGATCGGATACTCCATACCCTCTCCAAGATCCAAGATACAAGTAAAATCCTCCGGGTCCTTTGCAGTCGGAAACGTAACAGCAGCGCCGTCACTCCCATCCAACTTTTCATACTTGGATAAATGCGCAATCTGCGCCTTTGCAGAACCCATTTCTTCGCCGAAAGTCGCTGCCCAGACGATATCCAACGCCCCTTTATACACGTCTGTGCTCGCACTCCAACTTCTCCCGTTCGCCAGTTTCGCCTTCACCTTCCACAGTTCAATCAATCGCATAGCAGAACCCCACATCTTCGGCGCAGCGACATCTTGCAAGAACCTCGGACTCATCGTATCACTCAATAGTCTCCGATGCGATTTCCACTCTTCGCCGGTCGGCATATGGCCATGGAATTCCGGTAGCATGACTTTGAAGATCTGCTCGAAAAAGCGAGAACGATCGAAGTCTTGCATTCGATAAGTCCTGATCGCCTGAGCTTCGTATGGATCGACGACAACGACCCATGGACGACCAAGAGGCTGCAGGAAAATTTGGAAGATGGGGCTATCGAGTTCTTTAGCTCGTTCGTGGAGGATGTTGTAGAGGGAGCCGGTCTTTTCTTTCCAAGCCAGAGCATCGGGGACGTCGCCGAGGATACGATTAGCTGAAGCTGGGTGGTAAGGAATGCCGGGAATTGGTTTCGGGAGGCAAAGGCGGCGGATAAAATAGCAGGTGGCGGCGACTGCCACTAGCAGGATACCAGCGCTTTGCAAATTAGTCATGTTGGAGCTTGCGATACCTGTGCTCAGTGTTCAGTGTTGACTACCTGATAAGAGGAGTAAAGGTTCAAGGAGGCTGATGATATATGTCAGCCTGCTCAAAGGGATCGGCAGAGGACGTCGTATTCTCAGCAGGATTCTCAGCCCCAAAGGGAGGTAGTGCAAAGCTGAAGCAGCTGAACATGGATGCCTGTGTCAGGTAAATGCCACTTCATGGCTCCAAGTTGTTGCTGCATGATGCGCAACGCTGCTGTTGGCAGTCGCTCGTAGGATTCTGGAAGGATTACAGTTTAACCTGGCCAATCCGGCTGTCAGCAACCATGTAGGGCAGTATTGGACCCCAACGGACGATCAACGACGCTGTGCGTGTATTCCTGCATATCGCTTATGATCATTCGCAGGCCTATAAGTTTGCTGTGCCAAGTCTATTACCTTGCAACCAATCTTCAACGAAGCTGGAATGATGGGCGGAGAAACCCTATCGGAGGAAGCACTTGGGCACCTTGAAACATCTTGGCTGGCTGTGAGCTTCTCAGGCGTTCCGTAGCTGTAATATTCGGGCCACATGCCGCATCTTCTTATTCTATCGTCGTCTGGGAGCGTCAGCATGCGGAAAATATCCAAGCACTCTACAGCTTCGCTCTCTCCGACTTAATGTCATCCCAATCGCTTCTCTGATATTCGACATACACATCACCTCCCGGCTTAACCCACAGAAATGTGTCTTCGCTACCTTCTTTCTCATGTATTCCGAGAAGATCCGGATCAACACCTTCCTGTCTCAAGCCCACCTTGTTCTGCTTGTGGTTGTGAATGTGGCTGCTCTTCTGCTGCACTCGGAGGAAGACTGGAACAGCATATCGAGGAAGAGCTTTCCTGCAGTGCGCCAGAACTTCTCGTCGCCAGGACTCTGACAGTGCGTCTGAGCGGTTCGTCAGTTGTAGTGCTGCACAACCTGCCCGACCTTCGTAGCCAGGTATTGAGACTCCGTAGACGTTCGCTTCGTCAATGCCAGGATAGCGTCCAAGCACTTCGGCGACTTCCGCCGTGGAAACGTTCTCGGATTTCCACCGGAACGTATCACCGAGCCGATCGAGGAAGTACCAGTGTCCCTCGGAACTGCGGCGTAAAGCGTCACCAGAGCGATAGTAGAGATCTCCCTTCTGGAAGACATCGGTGGCAAAGCGCTTGTTGGTCGCTTCTGGATTTCGCCAATAACCTCCAAAAGCTTCCTTGTTTGGCACGGCCACAAGAATTTCGCCGCCCTCCTCGTAAGGTGTCCGTTGTGCGAAGCCGTTTTTGGGATCACGGTAGATGTCGCCTGTGTCGGGATCGATGCGAACAGGAATATAGACATTCTGATAGAGTGTTCTGAGAATCAGACCGTGATGTCCGA
Source organism: Cercospora citrullina (assembly GCA_013365195.1). Taxonomy (NCBI): domain Eukaryota; kingdom Fungi; phylum Ascomycota; class Dothideomycetes; order Mycosphaerellales; family Mycosphaerellaceae; genus Cercospora; species Cercospora citrullina. The sequence continues at coordinate 56,846 of JAASFF010000098.1, forward strand.
CGCAGTTGTTGTAGTGGTTGTTGCGAGACCAGACGACTGTACTCAACATGCCCTCGGACGAGTTGAAGAACTCGGCTATCTCGGGGATATTAAATCGCGACTGAAGTCTTGACCAGACATCTGGACGGAGGCCGTTGCCGTAAGCCAAGCGAAGCTTGTGAGATCTTTCAAGTGGATGCGCAGGTGCTGCCAGAAGGTATCGTGCGGTTTCTCCGACGTATATGAACATCGTCGCCTCGCTATCATGGATGTCTGGCCAGAAGTTCTTCACGGAAAATCGTGGAGCGATGGCAACGCCAATTCCCGTGAGCAGAGCACTTGATGTGGTGATGAGCCCGGTCCCGTGATACAGAGGCATAGGGCTATACCAGCAGTCTCTACCGCGCACTGACCCGAAAGGAGGGTCAATATGACTTCCGAGGAGGTGAGTTCGAGAAATGGTGAAGGGGCAGCCTTTGGGCAGGCCGGTGGTTCCAGACGTGTAGAGCAGAGCGTATGGCTGCTCCCCCTTCATACCACTCCGCAAGGAGTCTGGTGGCACAACAGCTTTGCGGGAATCTATCTGACTCCTGAGAGCATTGTCCAGCGTGACGATTTTAGTGCCTGCGGCCTCAATGTCCTGCTGGCTAGCTGCGATTCTCTGTTGACATCCAGCATCTTGGTCGATAAGCAACAGCTTGCTGTCGCAGACTGACAAGCAGTGCATTAAAGCTGCGCCTTCCAGGTTGTAATTGATGAGTGCGGGTCCGGCTCCGATGCTCAGTGTGGCGAACATGATCATGATGAATTGGTCCGAATTGTGCAAGTACATCGCGACAAGATCGCCAGGCTTGATACCTTGGTCCAGCATCCATTGTGCGTAGCGCGTGATTTGATCGTGCATCTCCTTGAACGTCCAGCTCCGCTCGCGAGTCCAGATGGCGCGGTCATTGGGCTGACGAGCACATGTCTCCGCCAATATGTACCACGGCGAAACTTTGTCGTCCTTCACTGCAGGCTGTTAGCGTGGCAACTTGGTTACAGGTTCCGTTGGCCATGCCTGCTTGTGCGTATACACGCTCTGCATTCTTGCTTTTCAATATAGCCTTGACATCACGACCTATCTGGTATTTGCCGTTGAGGTAAGCAGTAGCAGCAGCTGCTGCCGCCGTCGCTGCGACTGTAATGATCGTCAGCACTTGCAGCTGCAGAACGTGTTCAGCTCTCGCTCACCCAGTGCCATCGACAGTGTTGTTGGATCCGAAGCCCAGGTGTGAAGGCGAGAATGTCTTGGCTATCGAGTCTGTCGACCAACGGAATGGTGATTGATGGTGATCAGCAGAGCACGGAAGCAGGTGGTATAGCTGACAAAGTCTAGGCGAACTTTGCCTAGCTACAACATGCCCGACAGTCGCAGCATTGCAGCATTGTATGTCGTTCGGATCCCTGCCCCGCCTGCGTGCGTGCGCATCCTCGGGTCAATTGACCGCCTCGGCACACTTGTCCCGAATTTGCACGGAGAAACGCTGCACGCCGTGTCAGAAGAAGCGAGAAAGTGGCGTTGTGTTCCATGTGGCAGCGCATGGTGAATGATAATCTCCTGGTTTCACAATGCACATTGCCAATGGTCGACCACCATCAGCTGACTAGAGCATGTTGTGCCCATGCTGGAACTCAAAGCGGTGTACTACGCGACGACTTGAGGAAGACGCGATAGGAGACGGAACTTCTAGATCACGCGATGCGGGCGCAATGAGAATGAACATGACATCTGGTACACATGTCCGAAGGCAGCGTGAAGGCCGTGATGACCCAGTGGAAAGTGAAGTCGAAGAGGGAGGGTGGGTCGGATGTGCTTGCCGAGACAGGTCAAGCGTAGATATGGGCCTCCGTCGGAGGTTACAGACGCCGACAGCTGGAAAAAGTTCAGCTTCCGCAATTCGAGACTGCCCAGAGAGGAAGAGCTGCATCTTCACCGCTTGAACAAATTTCTGTAACAATGGGTGTTGGGCGTCGCATGGGAAAGAAGCAGGGTGCTCCCGAGCCTCTGGACGAGGCATTGATCACGAGGAAGCGCAAGTCTGCCGCGCCTGCGAAGGGAGCTATCAAGAAGCAAAAAGTCGTCGAGCAAAAACCTGCAAAGCCTACGAAGCAAGCGACGACAAATGGCCACAAGCAGGCGCCTGCTGTGAAGCCAACGAAGGCGAAGAAGTCTAAGAAGACTGCTCCCACACCGCCCGAATCAGATGCAGACGACGATGTTGAGGATCTGAATAGCGATGTGCTGGAAGACGAAGCTGGTGGGATGGCGGAAGACCTGGACTTTGACGACGACTCGTTCGGTAGCGACGCGGACGACTTTGCCGATGCGCCTAGCGACGACGACGATGTGGAGCTATCCGATAGCGAGATGCCCAAGAGCAAGATGTGGTCGGACGATGAGGACTCAGATGCGGAAGAGACGTTGACAGCGGCGAACATTGCGGGTTTGTCTCGAAAGCTGGACGAACAAAGAGCACAGGAAGCAGCGGAGGCAGAAGAGGAGTTGCAGGATGATGCGCTTCAGACGAACATTGCTGCGGCAGATCTGTCAGACGACGAGGATGGGCCAGGCGCTGGTCTCGCGCCAGATTTACAATTGCTCCGCACGAGGATCACAGAGATTGTACGTGTCTTGACCAACTTCAAGGAACTGGGCGAACCCGGCAAGAGCAGAGCAGAATACACACAGTCGCTGCTTAAGGACATCTGCACGTACTACGGCTATTCGCCTTTCCTGGCGGAGAAGCTCTTCTCCCTATTCCCGCCACAGGAAGCACTGCAATTTTTCGACGCAAACGAGACGCCGCGTCCGATGGTTATTCGCACGAACACGCTCCGAACACATCGACGAGATCTCGCGCACTCTTTGATCAATCGCGGTGTTACTCTGGAGCCAGTCGGGAAATGGTCCAAGGTTGGCTTGCAGATCTTCGAATCGCAGGTGCCATTGGGAGCCACGCCCGAATATCTCGCTGGTCATTACATCCTCCAGGCCGCTTCCTCTTTCCTGCCTGTCATGGCATTGGCACCGCAAGAGCACGAACGAGTTCTGGACATGGCAGCTGCTCCCGGAGGAAAGACTACACATCTAGCAGCATTGATGCGGAATACTGGTGTCATCTTCTCGAACGATTCCAATAAAGATCGTGCAAAGGGTCTCATTGGTAACATTCACAGACTGGGTGTGAAGAACACGGTCGTCTGCAATTATTCAGCTCTGGAGTTTCCAAAAGTCATGGGTGGTTTTGACCGTGTCCTGCTGGATGCGCCTTGCTCCGGTACTGGAGTCATTGCCAAGGATGCGAGTGTGAAGACGAACAAGACTGAGGCAGATTTCCTACGACTGCCTCATCTTCAGAAGCAGCTTCTGCTTGCGGCTGTAGACTCTGTTGATCACGCATCGAAGACGGGAGGCTACATCGTCTATTCGACGTGTTCAGTCACAGTCGAAGAAAACGAGCAGGTCGTGCAATACGTTCTTAACAAGCGACCTAATGTCAAGCTTGTGCCCACAGGCCTGGTATTCGGCAAGGAGGGATTCACGAAATTCCAGTCAAAGCGCTTCCATCCGAGCATGAAGGAGACGCGGCGATACTACCCACATGCTTACAATGTCGATGGCTTTTTCGTTGCTAAGTTCAAGAAGATCGCGGTGACGCCACTCAATGCTGTCAGAGCGCAAGGCAGCGTCGAGGAAAAGAAGCAGCAAGCCAACGGAGGCGCGCAAGAAGAAGAAATCGTGGATGACGAAGACATTGTTGATGACGAAACGCAAAATGGCGAAGGTGACGACTTTGGCGGCTTCGACAGTGAAGAGGACAACAAGATCATCGAGAGAGCGCAGCGAAAGACATTGAAAAAGAAGGGAATAAACCCCAAGGCATCCAAGAGTAAAGCAGTGAAGTCACTGTTGAAAAAGTAATCGGTCTGGGAATTTACGAAATGGTCTGAATGTCTTGTACAATTTATCATGTACCAGCCGAGAAGCGGTGCACTTTCGCGCAACTAGATCTACACTTCTCGCGTCTACGCTGCAGAAATACGACATTTGAACAGCTAACAAGGCCACAGATTAAGCTTGCTCATGCCCCGCTCTTTCCGACCGGCGACCTCAACGATCTCGGCACACCAGTTCATCTGCTATGGACCTTGACTTGTAGCTTCGAGCATTGATATAGATCAGCGAGATCGCCCGCCACCTTGAGCCAGACTTTCAGTTCCCATACACTTGGAATCGGGGCAGTGTCCGCCATGGCTGATCAACCGTCACTGACACCTGGAGTGCTTTGGACCGAGATAGCCAAGCAAAAGCGAGCGGATCAATCGAAGAAGATTTCGGAATACGAGCAGACCTATGCCTCGGAACCCTTACAAGATTCACAGATTGAGGCGATTACCTCTATCGATGCGGCAGAAGACCTTGCGGCCAGTGTCGCTGCCAAAAAGTTCACAGCTGTTGAAGTCGCGAAAGCGTATATACAGAAGTGAGTCTCTTCCAGAACACGAACGACTACGCGTATCTTTCCAGGGTTGTGCTTACAGAACATGCTAGAGCGATTGCCGCACACAAGAAGACAAATTGCCTTACGGAGGTTCTCTTCGCTGAAGCAGTAAAGCAAGCCCGCGAACTGGATTCATACCTACAGAGGACCGGAAAGACCAAAGGCTCCCTGCACGGCGTATGCATGACACTGAAAGATCAATTCGATGTTACCGGCCACGATACCACGCTTGGATATGTTGGCATGTCGTTTAAACCTGCGAAGAAAGATGCATTGCTGGTGGAAGTTCTGAAAGAGGCGGGAGTGATTTTCATTGCGAAGACGAATCTCCCGCAGAGTATTATGGTTAGTGTCGCTCACATCGACGGTTGCGAATTGACATTGACCCAAGAGCTGACGATACATGCAGTGGTGTGAAACAGAGAATCCCCTCTTCGGTCTGACAACGCATCCCGTGAATCCAGATTTGACACCTGGAGGTTCTACAGGTGGCGAAGGTGCTCTGCTTCATGAGCATGGCAGCATACTCGGTTGGGGAACAGACATCGGCGGCTCCGTGCGCATTCCCGCCCACATGTGCGGTCTCTACTCCCTCAAACCCAGCAGCGGACGTCTCCCCTATCTAGGCTGTCAAGTCACGACTGCGGGCCAAGAACACGTCCCCTCTGTCGTCGGGCCCCTATCTCGATCCCTCTCCTCCCTCTCCCACGTAGCACGTACCCTCCTGGCCTCCTTCCCGTGGCTTCACGACCCAACTTGCCACCGCATCCCCTGGAACCAACCGCTCTATGCCGAAACCCAATCCCGACCCCTTACAATCGGCCTCCTCCTCGACGACGGCCTCGTCCGCCCCCATCCTCCAAACACTCGAATCTTGACAAATCTCTCTACGGCACTCCAATTATCCGGCCACAGCATCCTTCCGTGGTTCCCAGAAAACCACACCCCTCTCCACCGCGAGGCCATCTCAATAATGGACACCTACTACCTCTCCGACGGCTGTCTAGATCTCAAGACCTCCCTTGCTTTAGCCAACGAACCTCCAATCTCTAGAGTATCAGACCTTCTCGCGCAAGCTCTCGCTTCTCCCTCCAAAGGCGCGCCTTTCACAGTCCCGGAATACTGGGCTCTCAATCTCCGGAAACGAGCAGTTCAAGCGAAATATCTCGAGCTCTGGAGTTCGATTCGAGATCTCAAGACAGGGAATGAATGTGACGTATTGATAATGCCAGTCATGCCGCATAGTGCAGTTCGACATCGAGAATGTAAATGGGTAGGGTACACGAAAGTGTGGAATTTGCTGGACTGGAGCGTGGTGGTTTTGCCAGCTGGGAGAGTGGAGGAGGATGACTTGAAAGGAGAAGATGACGCTCATGAGCCAAGAAGTGAATTAGGTAGTTGGAACTGGGGTTTGTGGACAAAGGACAAACGGAATATGGTAGGATTGCCGATAGGCATTCAGATTGTGGGTAGGAGGTTGGAGGAAGAGAAAGTTCTTGCCGCCGCGAAGGTGATCGAGGATATTCTGAGAGGTGAGAGGAGGTAATCGCAAGCTCACCAGAGAGAATGAGGAACGGAACAAAATCATGATCGAGCAGCTAGCCTGTCGCAGCACAGCTGCAAGACAACTTTTCATAGCTACCTATGCATCGTTCGTATCATTTATAACTCATATCACATTGGGGTATCGCCCATTTGCAATGTCCCCAGCTCGCGTGCCAAACCTGATAGTGGCGGCAATGGCCAGGCCTTTTTGTACTTCTAGTCAACGCTCCAGACGCCAAGCAAATGCAGCAATTGCAGACCTCCGATGCTCACAGCGCTGCGTGACCTCCCTTGTCCACTCTATTCCCTGCTGTAGAAACAATATTTTTGCATTACAGACAGTACGTTGCGTAGTACGCCATTGAAGGCGAAGGAAGAAGGTATGATATGTTCAAGTCCACTTCTGCACGACCACACCACCACGCTTGAAGTCGGACATATCGCCAAGAACCTGCGACTTGTCGGAAAGCTCCTTTGAAGGGAATGTGGTCTGCAGCACATATGGTCGCTGCTGCGAAGCGGGTGAAGCGCGGTTGACAAAGTCGTAGACGTCGCCGATCGTGTGGGTGGTGTTGAAGCGGGATGCTAGTCGAGTACCGTCGCCGAGCCGGATTTGCAATTGGAGAGTTGGTTGCGACTCATCGACGGTCATCTCCTCTGGCTTCGCCTGCGATGAGGCAGCAGCAGCGGGTGCTCTCGATGTCGATGCGGATGCCGATGACGACGATGCGAGACCTGGCGTTGGAGAACCGAGACGCTGTCCTGATCCTCCGAACGGCTTGTACTTGGGCTTTGGCGCGACGTAATTCTCGCCTTTGTGCGGATCGAGGTTTAGATCAACCTCTTGGTCTGGTTGAACATCGAGCAGTGCCTTAGGTGCTCGACCTTGGTTGATCTCTGTCATAATGTGCTCGTTGGCAGGATCGTCGAAGCGCAGGAGTGGTCCGTCGTCGATGCTTACACCGTCTGCCCACAGGTGAAGAGTGCGAGTGACACGAGGAGGTGGTTGTCCTCGAACAGCGTTTGGATCCTCGATAACTCGACTAGGAGCATCGTCGCCTCCCAATGTCTGCGCACGTCCCATAAAGTGGCTGCTTCGTGGTTCCTCATCTTCCTCGTTTGCCGCACCAGGACGGTCGCGGTTCGAGCGGGCCTGATTCATTATGTTTCGAAAGTGGTCGACCGGTCCGTCGCCTTGACTCGGATCTGTGACTGCAAGTCCACTCTTCTCACCACCAGCGAACAAGTCGCGCTTCTTGTCATCATCTGAGGAGGCATCCCCGCCACCTTGCAAATCGCGCAGGGTCGTGGGACCCTTGGGCTTCCTACTGCTGCCCGACTTGTTGGTCGCGGCTGCAGGCTGTCTGGGTTGGGTGGCCGTGGGCAGAGGTTCGTCGTCGTCGTCTTCGTCGGCAGAGGCTTGCTCGTCGCCGGCGGCGAAGAAGAGGCTGACGGCAGCCTCGAGGTCCCAGTTCGAGGCGCCAAGCGCGTTTTGTGCCTGAGCGATCAGTCAGTACGGCATTCGCAACACATGAAGTAGGATGAGGGAGCGTACCACGGCGGGGCTGGCGCCGGTGATGGCGGCGAACTGCGCGATTTTGTCGTTTTGGTCGTCCATGTTGAGATGGGTACTCGGGCAATGTCTGACGGGCAGGTAGGTGTGTGGGTGTAGGGAGTCCAGTCTGAGAGACAAGTAAAACCTATGACATCGACGCTTGGCGCTGCAGTCTGTGTTGATGGAGACGCGGGAGAGCTTGTGAGAGAGAACGAGCTCGGCTTGATGTACCGATCCCGCGGCCATACACTGCCAACCCATTCACCACCGACACGCACAGATTGCTCGTCGAAGAACACATTCACTCGTATCGTCAACGAATTCACGTGCCACTCTGTCATCAACAGCCACCACATTGACTCGGCGATTGCTGAGCACGCCCAATACCCCCTGCAACCATGGACCTCTCCGAATCGCAGACCACATTTCCATCCGATAGCGAGAACTACGATGCGAACCACTCGAACCAAGACTCTTCGGAAGAGCCCATATCAGACACGTCAAGCCCCATGATTCTCTACTCGCCGCCCACTTTCTGGAGCATATTGCGAGGCGCCGCGATCAATTTACTCCTGCCGTTTGTCAATGGACTGATGCTGGGTTTTGGAGAGCTATTTGCACATGAGGCGGCATTCCGGTTAGGCTGGAGTGGGACAAAGGTATGACACACGTTTGCTGCGCTCCAAGCGAGCCGAGGCATACAATCGCGAGGCGAAGTGAGATGTCAGGGCATGGTATTGACGGATGAACAGATATTTCCCAGCCATAGGATAGGACACAAAGTCGGACCCGGCGTGGAGATGAGAGACGACCCGATCGAGAGGAGACGGAGAAATGGGCAAGAAATGGATGCATACACTTCACTAGAATAGACGGATGGATTACAGATGGTCCTATACTTCAAATCCCGAGGCCTGGATGTACATAGAGGCCAGTGGATTCTCCGCTGAAAGCCACTCGGCAAGTTACGAGAGATCACGACGAAATCACGCGCGAAAGAGATCGCCTTCCGATACAAACAAAGGCAGCAGCATATCCTCGACACATTGCTACAAACGCCAGTGGAATACACATGGCATCTTCGGATGAGTTTCAGCAACTCTCGGACGCGCAAAATCTACATACAGTCGAATCCCGGTCCGACATGATACTAATTGAACTGACAGAATGCGACGCCGCCACGATCAATGCTTCCAGTAAGAATCTGACATGCCAGTGGCTCACAACCGTCGCTTGTCCACCCTTAGCCTAACAACTCAGCTCAACTCAGCTCGAACACGCCCAGAGCCGATCAACTCCGAGGGAAATTGCGCATTGTCCATCTCATATACTGGTCGCGAATCCAGTCGTGTCGCGTGCTTAGATCCTTGCGCATCGGCTTCAGACTTCTCGTACCCGGTAACAAATCCAATGCCCTCATGTGCAATCTGACGACCCTGCTCATGCCACAGATCGTTCTTCCTCCTCCGCTGACGCAAGAATAGTATGACAGCTCCGATAAGGATGACTATGCCAACCACGCCCCCAACACTTCCTCCCGCTATTGCTCCAATGTTCGGGCTCCCTCCGTTGTCAGGCGACGTTGAAGAGGTTGCAGATGCCGAAGAGATCACCAAAAGTGTCTGTCAGATTTTTACCAGGTGTGAATATGGCATATAATCTTACCGTGGAAAATCGAAGACCCGCTGTCACCGTGGCAGTACAAGCACTTGCTGGCATAGTATCCATCGCCCCGAGCGTGACAGCATTTGTCAGACCTAGTCCAGCCACCTGTTCCTTCCTCAATATGATCTTGGGTTTGACAGTCAAGCGGAAAGCATCTGAGCAGTCGAGCGAGCAACTCCAACTCAGCGGATCATTGCAGGTTGTCAATATAGCGCCTTCGTTGGGGGTAATGTTAGGACACAGTTTGTTGCACGGTGGTCCCCACTCAGGATCCGTACAAGCCCCTCGCGTCGGCCTCCCATAGAATAGGCAAAGCCCATTGTCGAGACAGTAATCACCCGGGCCACAGCAGACTGATGCACCGCCTGAAGTATCGCACGGTACGTTGTCAGTAGCGACTGTCTTGCCATCTGCGTAATAGCATGTCGCTAGCGCAAGTTGAACGCTCGCGAGAAAGCAGAAACTTAGTTGTCCCAGTCTCATGATCGTCATTTACGCGTGGTAGACGCAGGAAAGTGGTCGACTTGGGGTCCGCTGAAAGTGAACAGATGAGAAACAAAGGCTATACGGTATTTTGCGGCAAGGGAACGCTGCAACCCCATGGACCATCGCAGCCAGCCTCTTTGCGCGGGGCAGACAATACAGAGTGCATAAGCGTATCAAGCCACAACAGCAATATCACCAATCACTACGAGGACATTGCGATGCGGCGAGGCTGGACAAGGCTGAAGGATGGAGTTAGAAGAGCCCGGAGTCTTACTGGACAGGAGAAGACGACCAAAGCCTGTGGGTTAACAATAATTCCACACCATCTCTCGTCGAGTTTGTTGGCGTACGTTGACATCAACGACATGTCGCCCGCAATGTCATGATCTTTGCGACGCTATCGCCGTGCTTAAAGATTGGTGAAGCAGCGCAGCTTTTAAAACAGTAGGCAGCGGTCATCTTGGCACGTCGTGGTGGCTTTCCCGACCTGGAGATCGCACCTTCCGCTACGGCTTGACCTTCTCCCACTCACTCTGCTGCAACACTTGTGTTATCAATTGCGAAGTTCCAACGACAGTCATGGCTTCGTCATCGCAGTCCGAAGCTTACAAACTTCGAGCAGTCACCCGAGACCATGGAGAGTTCGAAGGCTGCCTACAAGACGCGACCCTTCACACTGCCTTAGATCAACATACGCGTTGACAGTGGCCATTTTGCACTCACGAAACAAGATTATATTCTATTCGACTGAAGTGCAAAGGTCACAACCGTCATGGTCAAGCTCTTCATGTGCGTACTTCCATGATTTTTCTGGCATTTTTCATGTGCCTTCTTTCCACTAACCTTGCCTGTCTCAACAGAACCGGAGCCACAGGCTACATTGGCGGAGATTCCTTGTACACAATTTCCCAGACGCATCCAGAATATGACATCTCCGTACTCGTGCGCCGTGAGGAGACCATCTCGAGGATCAAAGAATCGTATCCCAATATCCACATTGTCGAGGGAGACCTGGACGAGGGGGAGAAGTTATCAGCTGCTGCTGAGGATGCCGATATCGTTTTGAGTCAGTAGTTCCTCAACTATGGGAATTATCTGCAAGTGTTGGAACTGATCAGAATGCATGCAGACCTTGCCGCTACGAATCACCTAGGAGGCTTCAAGGCACTGCACAGTGGTGCATCGAAGAGGAAACTTGGTGAGCCATCGCTTCTTTGTCGAACCTGTACGCGTTCAAGGCTGACTGTGCGGTGGTAGCACACTTCATTCAGATCTCGGGAGCGACAATGGTCTCCCAAGACGAGATCAAATCTGGTAACTTTGGTGACTCTTCACCTCTCCAGTACGACGATGTGAATGATCAGGAGAAGCTCCGTCAGATGATCCGCAAGCACAAGAATCGGCTCGTAGACAACCAATTTTTAGACGTTGCGAAGCAATCATCTTCGGTCAAAAATGCTCTGGTCATCCCGTCTCTAATCTATGGCCGAGGTCGTGGACCGATCAACCAACGCAGCATTCAAGTGCCAGAACTGGCACGAATAGCTCTTGAGAAAAAGCACGCGGTACAAATTGGTGCTGGCGAGAACATCTGGAGTAGCATACATATCTCAGATCTGAGCTCCATGTCGCTCAAGCTCGTTGAGGACGCTGTCTCTCAGGCCACTGATGACCACGCATGGGGGCCGCATGGAATGTTCTTCGCTGGGGCGAATGCAGGCATCAAGTTTGGTCAAATCGCGAACTTGATCTCAGACGCTGCGCAGAAGGAGGGACTGTTCTCCAGTTCCCAGGTCGAGAAGATCACGGCTGCAGAAGCAGATGCCCTATCGTCTCATGCTTCTGCCATTGTGGGCACCAATGCAAGGACCTTGAGCAACAAGGCACAGCAGGTTTTGGGCTGGAGTGCTGGTGGTCCTGGGCTTGCGGATGAGGTTTCTGCCACCGTCGTAGAGGAGGCCAGACGGTTGCAGACAAGATCATAGAGATGGACGGGTTCGTGATGAAGACAATTTGATGCGTGTTAATGAATATGCAATTATGCATGCATGCACTTATGCACGTGTCATGTGCAAGCTGCACGTTAGCGGGTTTGTGGAGTAGACCCCCGACAAAAATGTCGGCCATCGCCAATTGATCACCACAACACCACCCATCATGATGCCCAGTAGGGGATTGCACGCCCTTCGGGGAAAGCTGCCGCGAATACATCAGTCACAGTGTCGAAATGTACACTCGTCCCAGCTCGCGGAACTGCCATGCGACGACTGACACGTGCTCCAGCTCTCATCGACCAGTATACGACCCACGAGTCTCCGAATCGCATCTTCGACCTCTTCTCCCTTATCGCGCGCGACAATACCCATTTCTCGTACCTCACGAATCGCCATCCCGTCCATCGCCGCTTTCCGCTATGCCTCGACGCAACCATCACCTCCCGCCGGGACACCACCGCCCGTCCACGAAACGACATCCTCCATCTCCAACATCGATACCATCACATTAGACGACGTCTCCGCGGCCGCTGCTGTCGACCCCAATTCGATACCCGAGCAGATCGGCTATCTTCACTCCATTGGTGTCGATTATGGCTACGGCCCAACATCCATGATCCAATGGACTCTCGAACACGCTCACGTCTGGCTGGGCTTGCCTTGGTGGGCTTCCATTCTCTTAACTGCCGCCACTCTACGCGTTGCTCTGGCGCCGTTTTTCCTCAAGATGTCCGATATGCAAGCACGCTCAACAGCTTTGGCTCCGGTACTCAAGCCATTTAATGATAAAATGATGGAGGAACAGCGCAAGGGCAACACGGCCGGGATGATGTTGGCATTCCAACAAATGGGCGCTGTCAAAAAGCGCGCTGGTATCAGCAATGCCGCAATGTTCACGCCCATGATATTGCAAGGTGTACTGGGATTCTGTGGTTACAGACTGATGCATTACCTCGCAACATTCCCTGTACCCGGCTTCAAGGACGGCGGCTTGCTCTGGCTACAAGATCTCACCATTACCGACGGCTATCTGCTACTGCCATTCATCATGGCGGCCACCATGCACACCATCATCCGCATAGGAGGCGAAGGCGGTACCGCGACAGCTATGCCGCCTGGCTTTAAGAAATTCATGATGTGGGGAATGCCGACGATCATTTTTGCCGTCACCTCCTTCCAACCTGGTGCCGTGGCTCTGTGGTTCTGTGGATCAGGTATAATCGGTATCCCGCAATCTCTGCTCCTCCAACGACCAGCTGTGCGAGAGTACTTTGGCCTAGCGCCAATTTACAAACCCAAGCCTGGCGAGGCCGGCCCCAACATCCTCGAATCAATGATGAAAAAATTTGAGCCAGCGAAAAGTGCTCCAACCTCTCCACATTCCGGCGGCAAAAATGCAGCGTACATGAGACCGCAATACCAATCTCCCAATGTCCGGACCACGGGCTCAACAACGACAATCGATACAAAACTGGTCGATAAGATAGATATGGTACAGCCCAACTCGCCGCCCAAGAGCGTCTTTGCACGAGCGAAGGAGGGTTTTAAACAAGGCCAGGCACTGGCGGATAAAGTCAAGCAAAGGCAGGCGACGGCAAAGGACGCACGGCAGAAAGCAGATGCGCAGAGGGCCGAGTTCAAGCGGCGAGCGGAGGAGTACGAGAAGAAGAGTCGGTAGGAATGCCACCCGACGCACAAGATTGTGCACGTGTACAAATTGATCTGTAAATATATGAGGGAAATGCCTCTTCTCTGGTGGCTTCGCATTCGTGGTAACTTGCATGCAAGTCGGCTCGTTCAACTTATGTACATCAGTCATCATGATGAATTCCGCTATACAGTCACGGGAGCAGCAGTAGCATCCTATGATCGAAAGAAGTGACCACACGCCATTCATCGTCCATCAACTCATTCAAGTGACCCTCTCTCCGTCTTCCCTCACCTCCTCCTCTCATCAAAACAGATCTCCACATCGCCCAAATCAACAGTAAAATGATCCTTTGTCTTGGTCATCAATCTCGAACCATCCTCATGCGGCGCCAATTTCATATCAAATCTTGTAACCAATTTCGCAGTCAAAGTACGAAGTTCCATCATTGCCAAATTCTTTCCGATGCAGCCCATGGGACCCATAGAGAAGGGTGCGAAAGCGTCTTTGTGTTTAATCTTTTCTTCTTGGCTGTACCAGCGTTCGGGGATGAAGGAGTCGGGTTCGGCGTAGATGGAGGAGTCTGTGAGAAGAGGGTAAGAGTTAGTTGGCAGTTCTGGAAGGGGACGGTAAAGGAAAAGGAGAGCTTACCTCGTCCCATGACATATTGTGGTGTGAAAAAGGTGACGTTGCCGGGGATGTACACGCCATTGACTGTCAGGCCTTCTGGTGGTGTGAGACGGTTCAATCCAGATGGAACAGGAGGGTGCAAGCGAAGCGCCTCGTTGATGCAGCCATTGAGATAGTTCGCTCCTCGAATATTCGCCTCCGACCAGTCGCCTTGCATCAAAGGATCCAATTCCTCGCGCAATTTCCTCTGAACTTCCTTGTCCTTAGCGATATAATAGTGCAGACAGGTGAGAGTACCTGCAGTGGTATCACTTCCAGCGACGATGATCAATCGAGCATCGGCTTGCAACATAGTATCCTTCTCAGGGTTCTTGACATCTTTGTATGCTTTCAACAACCAGCCCATAATATCATTCTCTCGCTTCGTCTTGCCTTCATTCTTGACACGCCATGTCAGCTCACTGATGCAGAAGTTGACGAATTTTTGATATCCAGCTGATAGGCCAGGAATGGATGTAAGGATACGGAAGAACCAAGCGGGAAGACGGAATGCCAAAGGTTGCATTCCCTCGTCCAGCATTTCCAGTTCATGGGGCTTCTCGCCCTTGTCCAGCATGCCGTAATCTCTTCCGAATGCCAATAATCCCATTGCGTCGAAAGAGAACAGGTTGAACCATTTTGTGACATTTGCTGGGCCTCCATTGTGCTCGGCGAGCTTTTGAACGAGCTTGTCGTTGAATTTCTGAATCTCAATCTCGTAGTCGCGGAGTGCCTTGTCGGAAAATGCTGGTGCCCATACGCGGCGTCGTCGATCGTGCAGGCCCTTGTCGCGAGTCGTGTGCATTGATGTCAGTGGGTAATCGTTGTCATACCAGTTCGCCTTGGTCACTCGCGACTTTGGTCCATATGCCATTTCCATGATGTCGGGATCGATGACCGAAATGTCATTGGAGCCCACTCGCACAATCTTGCCGTGCTTCTTGTGTTGGTTCTGCAGCCAGTAATATCCATCTGAGTTGCCCAATTGCGTGGGCCACCACATGCTTGTGATTCTAGCAGGGAATGGACCAGGGAATTTGTTCAGCGAGTTGAGGAACAGTCGGAAATAGAGGCAGTTGGCAAAGACTCCAACGAGGAATGCAGTGGTCAAAGTAAAGGTTGTCGAAATGGCATCAGAGACGCTGTAGGAGTATGCTTTGGTCAAGGTAACTGCGAGGACGATACTGGATCCCAAGATCGTGTTGAGTATCCGCAGACCATACATGTGGACTTCAACTCGATGGAAGTACAACCAGTAGCTGGCTGAGCCAACGACCAGGCCAGCAAGGCCGCCTGTTATGGCCATGATGAAGGTGGTGCTGTAAACGTCAAGAGTGGGTGTACGGAGTGAGGTCAAGCACACTTCAGCCCGCTCGTGGCTGGCATGAGGTCCTTATACTACTGTGCATGGCCTCTCGTCCAACGCGTTGCTCCAGACCCCACGAAAACATCCCCGCATCTTGATGCACACTTTCGCCATTGAATGCGGCCTAGTTTGACCTTTGCCGAACGCGTGTGGAAAGTTTACCCATGCTGGGCTGAACCTTGTTACCATCATTTGATCAGCTGCGGATGGTCTGGACAGCAACATCGCTGCCTGTGTGGTGTAGGGCATGGAGCTGACGAAGTACCGACGTGCGTGAGATCTTGATGCTGTCGTAGGTACTGGGGAATATGCTGATGACCTAGCCGGCTCAAGATGACCACAGCGCTGGAAATAGCAAAGCAGCATGTATAACCGAAAGATATCGAGCTTGTGAATAGATCGACGTTGCTTGAATAGTTTGCACAACTCTCCAGCAGAGCCTCATTTCATGTGAAAGTGTGCTCGAAGTTGATCACTTCTTTGTGAGCCTGAAACCCATCTTCGTGTTCCATCAGATCTATCAATCCTCGGTTCGTTCACCTGGATATTTTCATTCATGATGATTACCCGTGCACCAAATGGCATGCATATCGCTGTTTCCTGCATCGTCAGCGAAATCCTCAACGTCGCTCCGTTCACTCTCGTGTCCAACCTGACTTTACATCCAGGAACCAGTGCATCAGAAAGGTGTTATTCCCGGCTCCGATATGTGGTGAGACAGTCCGTCATGGTGTTGTTACACGGCAAATGCGGCTATGGCACGTTGTCGGGCCGTCGCACTGGCTGGTCCGTGTACAGGCTGGTCCGTAGCCGCGACTTCACTGATATCCATGGCTACAGATCTTCGACCGCATGTGAACGAGCAAGCAAATCCTGGTGCTTCTGCTGGGTTCTCCGCAATGTACGCCATCCCCACAAGTGACTGGCTGACTGGAACTGACAGTCTGTTGTCGAGTCGTGAATTTTCGCTGCTACGGAGGACGACGATTTGCGAGGAAAAGCGCGGCCCATTGCTACATGGTTTTTCACGCCTATTTCGGCCGCGATGCTGTGGTTAAAGTGGGTGGAGATCGCGATTCGTACTGACTTCGATGTACAGAAAGAAATGGTAGGAAAAAATTCTGATCGAGATAGGAGATCGCTAGTGACCTTGCATGCTTGTCGTGTGTACCTCCGCACGACCTTCGGCGATCGCGGAATGCGAAGACATACTACCCATGCTCGGACCGCTGAAGTTCGATATCGAGCGATCGCGAACAAGTGATTAGTCGAAACGACCAGCTTGTATCTTTGGTCTTCGCAGCGTAGCATCGGCGTTCTTAGCATAGCTTCTGCAGTGAGCCATAAAAGGCTCCGTACCCATGGCTATGTCACTACCTATGGCAACGGAATATGCACGGTCTTGGCCACACTTGGAACTCCGTTGCCATCGACAGCAAAGAGCATCCAGTAACCTGGGAGCGCGACGCCTGCATCCTTTGGAATGCTCGCCTGATATCTGTTCCCGCTTCCAGTAGCCTGCATTGGGATGCGTCTCTGATCAGTATTCACAGCGTGAGTCGAACTCCCCATTCTGATCAGTGAAAAGCTGTAATTGCCAGCGCCTTCCATCTGGATGTCCAGGGCGCCGCCAAGAGGAACCTTCGCCACGTTGCCGGCTCCGTTGACAGAAGAGATGTTTGGTCGCTTCGCAAGTGTGATACCGTCCGCTTCGAACAGGTAAGGAGGGCTGAACATTTGTCCGTCGAAGTGGTTAGCCGAGCATCCATTGCACAAACCACCTCCACCAGAGAAGACAGTCGCATCAGGCATAAGGATAGCAGTCGAGTGGTAGTTCCTCGGGATCATATGTGCTCTCAGCTTGGAGAACGACTTGGTTGCCGGATCGAAGATCTCAGGGAACAGAACAGGATTCGAGTCTGAGAAGAGCAGTGTTTGCGTCTGTCCACCGACGATGAAGACTTTGCCATCAGGCAGCACAACGCCGTTCGCATATCCACGTCTGTAAGCACCGTCCTGGATTCTCTCCACATTCACAGGCTGATTAGGCTCGCCGATGGTGATGATGTGGGCGTTGCTTGTCGACGGCGAACCATCATACGTAGGACTTCCTCCCAGTGTCAGGATCTTGCCTTGCGTCGCATCGTACATGACGAACACGCCGCACATGCTGTCCGGATCACTGCCACGATTGCCAACACCTTTATACGAACCGGCTCCACGCGTACCGTACCAGTTCATCGCCCGTGAAGGACCGGCTTGGAAGACACTGCCATCTTTCCAGCCAAAAAGCCAGGCGTGAGAATCTGCGCGGAAGGAGCCACGTCCGGTGGCCATAAGCATAGGTGCGACAGGTGCGCCTGACAGGGCACGAGCAGTGTTGTTCATAGGATTGTGGACTTCGCCGTTCTTGGCGCCCGCGCCGCGGAAGTCGCCACCGATGGAGAAGACAAGACCATCAGATGTAAGCGTTGAGGACTGATAGGCACGGGGAATGGCCATATCGGCGGCTCGAGACCAGGTGTTGCCAATAGTATCGAAGATGCTAGTCTTCTGGTGGGTGGAGCCGCCTGTGACAATGATCTTGCCATTCGAGTCCATGGTAATACCAGGGCAGAACATGTCGTGTTGGGTATTAGTGACGATTTGCTCACTAACAGTCTTGGACTTTGCATCGTAAATTGCGCTATGGGTTCTACCATTCCCAGCAAAGGTCCATCTGTTGGCCCAGCCCGCAGACCAAGCGAGGAGGTTACCGCTCTCGGGCATAAGAGCAATTGCCACTGGGATGACTGGAAATTGAATCAGGTCGCCCCATTGTCCGATGCTCTTGTATTGCGAGAAATCCAGCTCATAAAGATTGAAGTGGTTGGTTGCGCCACAGAACTTGCCATCGTTGCCCACGCAAGGTCGGCTGCACGCAGTGTTGGGCTTGCGGGTTGGACTATTCTTGGTCGTCATACCGCAGTAGCATTCTCTTCCATTCCCCACCCCAAAGAGGTGAGCTTGATACGCAGAGCAGTGGTCTTGACACATCTGGACTGTCATACCAGCATTTGAAAGACTGGGATAGTCATTCAGCGCCTTTCGATTGGCTCCTGATGGTTCCTGCCAACAGCCTGCCGGCTTCGCAGTGCTGGGCACAAGAGGTTCGGTCAAAAGCTCTTCCGGGCCATAGATGTTTACACGGAGTGTCGCGCCGCAAAATTCCTCGCTGTCGCCCGCACATGGGATGTTACATTGACTGAGCGGAGCACCTTTGGTGCCAGTTCCCAGTGTATCGCCACAGAAGCACCAAGTACGGCTGACGCCGAACATCTGCGAATTGTATTGCTTGCAGTGAGTCTCGCATCGCTGCGGAGACATCTGGGCTTGGTTCAAAGATGCGTATGTGCCGAGAGACCGACCACGTGCAGTCTCCTGATAGCATCCCATGTGAACCTTTGGCTTGGGCGCATCCGGAGTAGTCTTCTGCATTGCATAGTCCTCATTGTCTGGGACATCGCCCATCTGACATTGTCCTGGTATTAGTAGTGCCGCAACGGGCATAAGTTTGAATAGAAGCATGATGGACAATGGATGAGTAGAAAGAAAAAAGGAATGTGATAGTTCACAGGCGGAAAAGGTGCAGACGGAGCACTCGAGGAGTGCTATGACCCACCAGATATCTCGTGCAGAACCGTTGTCCTTATACGATCTTTTCATGCTCCATTGATCGTGATGTTGTTGCTCGGTCCGCGGAACAGGCGCTGTTAATCGAAGTAGGGCAGGTCGACTACGAATAGTGCATTCTGCAAGCCGTGGTCTTGATCCCACGAGGCTGGAGCCTAACTGCATCCTGTTCGAGTAAGTGCAGAGTCAAGACACGGATATTTCGGGCCTACTGTGGTAGACAGTTGATACAGGCTTTGCCAATATATGCCACGCTCAGTGGTCGAAAAGTATAATGTGAAGAAGAAATATCCGTCATTTCATGGCCTCGATGTTGATCCTTTGGCTGAACTCGATCGAGTCGCGAATTTGTGTGGCACCTTTTTGGGATGAGCGCCAGGCACGAGGCATCCTGAGATACCACAAATCACTGCGAGTATCAGAATCGTAGTCTGTATAGCGATGTTTGGTGGCGTTAAGCTTTGTCTCCACGGTAGTGCGGTAGTGCGTCGATCCGGTAGTCATGGCCAAGCCTCGTATAATTTTCGCGTGCTAGAAAGGGGATACCAAGAGTCCACGAGGCCGTAATGAGGTGTAACCCATCGGTCTGTGGCAGTTGGCGCCCTGGAAATGACACTTCTAGTCCGTTTCTGGGCTATATTGCGCCTTGCCCGTCTTACCTTGTAGCCATTTATGCCAGTCGACCATCGTGACCCGCCTACTCTTGCTCTCCATGCCAGACACGAGACGAATTGGATGATCATTGTAGCAACAAGCCAGTGGATTGTTGGTCCGCAGTTCTCAGCTCCTCGGACCATGAGCCACTCGGTATGCAAAGTCACTGCTTCCCATGATTTCAAATTGTTCATGACCTCGTGGATGCTCATCACCGAGGCAAAGGCCTGCAGGTTTCGCTGGCCAACAAGGAGGCTTGAGGGCCGGAGAGGCTGGCTGCGAATCGCGCAGCTCTTAAAGATATTCCGGAGAATGATATGGCCTACTTCCGCGGCAGTATATTGGCCTTGATGTCTTTCCGGCAGTACTCGTCCACGGCTGCGTGCGACAGAGAGGCAACCTGTAGCTTCCGCAGGAACATGTGTCTAGATTAGTGACCTGAAGACAGACGTGTCGTGGAGGCATTGGAGACGCAGTTTGCGGCGAGAATCCGAACTCGGAAGAGCTGGGCAATTCGCACGGCACACGTCCAGCTTTCCCGACTTCTTGTACTAGGGCGAATGAAGGGCCGTATAGCCTGGAGATGGCGATTGTCAGTGTTCCTGAGCCATCGAGAAGCGATTGAAGGAAGCAACAACTCGAAAGTCGAGTTCAGCTTGTGCTCCATCGCACTTGCAAAACCTGTGGGAAGCACCCTCTTGCCAAGGCCTTCCGCCACCGCTTGACAGGCGACGATCACACACTCAGCGACTTCGTACAAAAACATCACCCGAGCCATGTTTTCCTCACGCGTTCTTCGTGTACTTCCCACGTAACCCTCAAGTCGTACCAACCGGAGAGATTCTTGCGTTTTCTCCCCTGCTCCACCATGTACCAGCTAGTCACAAGGTGGCCGATCCCTCCACCCAAGCTTCGTCATCGTCGACACTTTTCTGTGGGTTGTGTGCTGCAGCTTGAACAAGGAAATGTAGGATTTGGTGTGACTTTGATTTCCTTGACTTTGGCATATTGCTCCTCTTTAGATAGAACTTTCATACAGTACAAGATATATAATGAGCGAGACCGAAACAGAGAACAGAAGATCGGAGCAAGAGTCGAAGAACGACCAGGAACAAGAACAGAATAAAGAAAGTCATCAACAAAACAGCGAATCGTCAGAAAACGCCTCAAACTCCAAAGGCATGGATAAACTCCTCAACAAAGTCCCAAACATGTCGCCCGAAGGACCTCTCGGTACTCAAACCAAAGGTATCTTCTCCCTCTTCCACCTACACTCCATGACACTCACTAAGCTCCCTCATAGGCCCCCTCTCCGCAGTCGGCGACCCCCTAGGCCAAGTCCTCAACTACTCGCTCAGACCTCTGGGCCACGTAACCGGCGCAATCGGCAACCCACATGGCGAAGCTCTCGAACGCGTCCAACGTGTAGCCCAACACGAGGGAATCGCAGAAGGGGAGCCCAAGTACCTGCCTGATCGAGACAACGGGAAACCAGATGCGGAGTTGCCAGGAGGAGAGAGGATTGGAGGGAAGGAACAGACGGGAGAGAATCCGTTGGGGTTGTGAGGGCCTGTGATGCAGTGCGAGGTGAAGTCTGACCGAGTTAGCGAAGGTCCCGAGATTCTTTGTTCGCGCGTGTGTGAAAGCGTGTTATAGGCATCGATGACGATGAAACGGCCTTGTTTGTACGATTAGCATGACATTAGCATCAGCATGGGAAAGCACATAAGGAAACACATCTGCGTAAATTGGCGTATTCTTTTCAATTCGAGCTGTTCCTATCGAAACTCTAACATCCGTTCAAGATATTGCTGACTGCCGACTTCTCGGCGCTATCCATGCTCAAGCCGTAGAAGTGCTTGACTTGTGTCCAGGCACGAACGTATGTGCATCGGTAAGCAGTTCTGCTTGGGAGCCACTCAGCTGGATCCTGGTCGCCCTTTCCTTGGTTGACAGTATCGGTGACAGCCAACAGCTGAGGACGGGTGAGACTGCAAAGCTTTCAGTAGATTATCTCGCGTTCAAGATGTCGCATATACTCACTCGTTGGCGAACTGCTGTCGCTTCGCAGAGTCCCAGTTGCGAGCACCAGAGACCCACGCCTCTCTCAATGGAACAACGTGGTCGATGTCAACATCGGACGCAAGACTCCAGGTTGCGCCATCGTAGTCAGAGTACCACGATCCGGAAGTTGCGCGGCACTCGCTGTCGACTACAACGTTGGATCCATCACGCTTGAGCACCTCCTCGCGGGTGTTGCATCGGCCGGAAATAGTGATCCAGTGGTTGAAGAGATCGCGGTTGTATGCTGGGCTGTTGTTCTCGGCTTCTGTTGGAATCTGGCTCAAGTACGATCTGGCAGTTGCGGCAGAGACTGGAGTTGGGAGGTTGCCTCTCTTGACGACTTCGAAGTGAGATGGTGCGGCAATGGCACCGGCGGCCAGCGCGACAACGAAGACGGACTTCATATTTTGTGATGTGAACTTGGCCGTTGAGTCTATGTCGAAGCGAAAGTGATGCCAGTGCTGCCGCAGGTTTTCAAGTTACACCAAGGAGCTTTTATAAGTAGCACCAGTTCAAAGGCGACGTCCGAAGTCAGCACTTGGCGACAATCACCTGTATTAGGCAGGTTGAAGGGTAGCGCTGCATTGCCTTGCGAACGTGCATAGAACAGCCGCTGCACGTGCTGACGATAAGGACTCTCGTGGTCCTGCCATTTGCAGCTAAGCAGCTGAGCGGTAGCACAGAACCCTTTGGGAGTGGTCGTAAAAGTTGCCAAGCTGCACGTATGCCGATCAAGAAAGGTGATGTCTGAATACAACCCTCTGATTCGCCACGTTCGCCGCAACCTGTACATGCAAACTGGGCGATCTACATTCTTTATGCGACCAAGAAAATAAATGCAGTGGTGTTTCGGGTCGGCAGCTGAAACAGGTTCCTCTCCGAATGGAACGAATCGCCGGCCGTAGAGCGCCTGGACTATCACTGGACCCCGGAGTTGTACCACCCGTATCGCATGGCACAATGCAACCCGCGTTTCTGGGCAGCAGGGAAATTGCCATGGACTGTTGTTTTATCTCATGGAGCCGGTGGAAACTTGAACTGGCTTGCATAAGAATTGTCGATAGGAGGCATCGGTTGCTGACTGGATACCACAAGTTCCGGATTGAGGAAAATGTCCCACTCAAACGGCAGCTCCATAGCCCAATCAATGTTCGGAGCGTCGGAAAGGGTGCTGTGAGCGCCTGTGGAAGGGTAGTCGATAGGAAAAGGCGGATTCTCTGGTATCGCATTGAGTGCATCAAGCTCTTTTTGCTTTCGCTTCTTGGCCATGTTGATAAGAGCTGTCGCTTGGGTATATGCCTCTCGCACCATGTGCGTGTCATATACTTCTGCAATGTTGTGCATGAGGTTCATAATCTCTTGAATGTGCGAAAGACTTCGAGGTGTGCTGACAGAAATGACGACGCAGACCAATTGAAATGGCGTGCAAATGACATTCCACCACGGCGTCCTAGTGGCTAGAAGTTTCGCTGCAGCTGGTAGTGCTGCTTTGCCAATGCCAATGACCGTGTCGGCGCGATCTTTGGCGTCAGTCAGACTCATCAACCACAGTCTTCGATAGATGGCGAACGAGAGATCAGCTTTGAGGAGCGATATGAAGCTGGAGTCGGTCTGCATAGCCTCAATCTTGTCAAGAGCTTTCCCTAGAGCCGCAGGAGGATCTGGCTCACGATCTCGGTCCACAAAGTCATTCGGCAAGAGATCCGCCAGCTCCACGTACTGGTGTGCATAACTTCCGTTCTCAGGCGCAAACTTCTTGGTAGTCACAACATCGAAATTGACCCTTGTTCGTCCATATTCGAAGGAAAGGATCGTGTTGAGCGCACGTGCGACCCAGAACAGCCTTCGTCTGTTCTTTGCTAACTTGTGGTCATTGGTGGGGATTTGAGGATAGACGACCGCAATGGTTTGTATTTCCTTGTGCAATCCGCCGGCCTCAACTTGATGCATCGTTATGCAACTCGATATCCAAGCACCGTGCGGTCGTGAAGTAAGCCGAAGGTACAGTGTTCGGAGGATCCAGCCAGCTATATGGTTCGGAGTGGGCGAGTTGCTCACACTTCGCTCTACGAGAACTCTGCGCGCGTCGAACATGAACGCCACCTCTTTTGGATGAGGCGTGGCAGAGAAGAAAGAGCCCAGGGCAGCGACTCCGAGCAGGACACAGTCGATGTCTTTGACTCCGGCCGGGTCCGCGAATCTCGGAGCCACCTGCTCCATGAAGTCTGCCTCGTCCAAGAGACCGAATTGCGGCTTGACGAATTTGAAGTACGCAGCGGCTAATGTCTGAAATTCTGCCCACGTCATGTGCTCGGTGACATTGGTTGGAGGCTCGTTGGGCTCTGCTCGAATTCCAAGATGCCATGCGAAAGAGTGTAATCGAGGTATGCTCTCCGACTCAAGGTCCATGCCAAGGATACGCGGAAAGGCAATGGCAGAGTTCGCCCTCACAAACCGAGTTTTGACGGGGTCGAGAATGCCACGGTGATGGAATCGTGCTCCCGGAGCAGTCAATGGATGCTTCTGTAGCTGGATTATGCTGGGCGGAGTGCGTCCCATTTCTTGCACAGGAGGCGGCGGCGCCGCGACGTCTGCGTCTTGAGGCATTGAAGGGCGTTTTGCCTTCTGATCATACTCGCATTGATACTCATATCGAACGCAAGTAGCGCATGGCAGTTTTCCGTCACACCTTCGCTTTCGCAGTCTGCAGGGTGTGCAGGCGACGCGACTTCGCTGTCTGCCGACAGGCGGGGTGTGGCTTTCTTCATCTTCGGGGCTCAAGGACCGCTTTGTGCCCGCGGCGATGTTCGTAGCGACACCATTCGTGCCATTTGCAGACATGGTCGTGGTACAAGGGTGGGAGAGGAAGCTGAGGAGAAAAGCGAGCGGGTATGGCGGGTATCAGCCCGACGCGTGCTTGCCCAGCGACCACGGATGGGGTGCTGACAGAGCATGCATTCGCAGCATTGTTATGTCAGTAGAACACTTTCTGAGCTGACAGTGATTCCGCTTTGCCTTGACAGCTGTGAGAAAAGTCCGGCGTGGACTCGTGTGCGCGAACGACCAGTCGTGCGAAGAAGGCGCGTCCATCTACAGTGTGTTCACGCACTTCCGCTGCTTCCGATCTCGCTCACCACAGCACTGCTATAACGGAAACCATTCCGACCACAACACTGTGCTCTCGAGATAGTGAAACGATACGGAGCATTGTAAGTAGGTAAGTATGCCATTGGAAAGATCGTGTGCTACCATGGTCGAGATCGGACAGCAGGAACTATCGCAAGACGAGATCGAGTATGCCACTGCGACGTCATGGGACCAGCACCTGATCCCCAGATACATGTATCCGACACCATAGCCCAGCAGCTATCGGTACTTTCTTTCCGACCTGATCTTCGTCAAGGACACACAGAACTCGACGCAGAATCCAATTAACATGTCGACCGGTGCTCTGTCGGCTCGAGAAGCGAGCATTCGCGTGCTTCAAACGGGACTGGAACATTTGTCCGAGCCACAGATCAAGACCTTCATCCAGAATGTCTATGGAGCTCTACTGCTCTCTGCGGGCGGTCTCTTCTCCATCCTGCTAGGAGGTGGTGTCAGAGCCTTGTCTGATGACAATGTGGGCATTGAACGACTGCTGCACGGCGTGGCTTTCCCATTTGGTCTCGTTTTGGTTTACCTCGTCGGCGCAGAGCTCTGTACAGGTTACCCGATGTGGTATGCGATGACAGCGCTTGAACGCCGGGGCAGACCATTACAGTATTTGAATGGAGCTATTGCAAGCTGGCTGGGCAATCTGGCTGGCTCTCTTCTATTCGCTGGACTTTTCACCAAGGCTACGAAAGTTCTCGCTGAAGACCCATGGCACACTTCCATCGTAGAGCAAATCGAAAACGACATCATCAATCTCCCCTGGCATGTCATCTTCGTACGAGCGATCGCATGTGGCTGGCTTGTCACCATGGCCATGTTTCTGGGAACGCAGAATCAAGATGGAATCAGCAAACTTCTGTTCTTACATTTTCCATTCATGATCTCGGCTACTGCTCGCTTTCCACACACAGTCGAATACATGTACTTGTCCAGTGTTGGCATCATTCTCGGCGCACCATTGAGCTGGGGCGGGTACTTCTGGAAGTGTTTGTTACCACTGACACTGGGCAACATTGTCGGAGGCGGAGTCTTCACTGGGCTGTATCTGTGGCACATCCATCTCCGAGCGGCGAGCTACAGCGAGAAGTACAAGGAGGCAGAGTCCAATCCAGAGTCAAGCTCACTGCTGGATGGTGTTTGATTGGCACTGGAGAGAATTCATTCAGTTCGTTGCGAGGTCAGTGGACACCGCTGATCGGCGTACTGCTCCTTGTCAAATGTGCGCACAGTACCTGGCCTGAGAGTTTCTTGGCTCCGTAGAACTCTGCCTGTGGGCTGCGCGCGAAGCTGACTCATTCTGCGCAAGGGCTTTCAGGCACAAGAGCACTTCATTTGCGGCACGACGCGGGTCGCTGAAGGACCATAAGAGCTAGACTAGGTCGTGTGAAGCAGCTAAGGAACTGCCGGTATCTGCTTCGTGGTCATGCAAGCAACGCGATAAAAGACAGATATTGGCAATCATCAACGTGCTACACACGCGTGTCCTTTCGCATGTTTGGGTCTTCCTCGCGATTGGTCTGCAAGTGATCTCACGATGCTCATCGAAGCCCTGGCATTGGGCGGGAGTGGAGCCGAGCGTCCGCGATGACTTGTCATGTACATTGGTACAAGAAATGCAGTACATTCGAAAAACGTTTCCTGACCCACGATGAAGAGATCATTGCTCAGGGGCGATTCACGAAGATCTGACAATGAATTGAGACGAGTTGTCACAGTCCCTCTGGTCACGCGAGTTGCCACTCAATGGCTCAAGAATTGGGTCTGCAGTGCACGGACACTAATGCACTCCACAAACTAAGCAAGAACGCGGGGGAGGGGGCGGAATCCCTGCAGATGTGAAGTCACGAGCGAGCTTCAGCGAGAACACGAGACCTATCACCACCGACCGGACCGTCAGGCCACCCCGCTCCCGCAGCATTAAACAGCTTCTTCAGCCTCTGACTCTTCCTCCTTCATCCATCCACAACCACTGCAATCCATCCCCCACCCACACAATACCGCTACAATGAGTGCAATCATGGAAGACCCCACCGACTTCGAGCCGGTGAGGGTTCTGATCACCCTCGTGAGTCTGCTCAATGCGAGGTCCGCTCAACGTCGAATGCTAATGGCCGCGTCAGCACGAGGGAATGGACACGTTGGATGCAATGGGTACGCGATGCACCTACCATCCAGCCAACAGGAATACAACTCATTGACGCGATGCAGGTCCGCTCGAGGTCTTCAGCCAGGCCCAGCACGACCCACAGAACAAAGGTATGCCGCGTCAATGCCTCGAGAGCTCCATCTCATCTGACCACGCGGCCAAGCAGACACCAAGGCATTCCGCGTCATCTTTGCCGGTGCCGCCGAACACATCACCACGGCCCAAGGCGCCTCAATTCGTCCTCACATGAGCTTCGAAGAGGCCATGAAGCGTCTCGCGGAGATTGACGTCCTCGTCGTCCCCGGAGGCAGCCACGAGAACGTGACCAAGACCAAGGCTCAGCCAATTCCGCTGATCAAGGCCTATACCGAGCTGCAGAAGAAGAACCCCGCGCGCGAGCGCACCCTCATGTCCGTCTGTACCGGCTCGCTCATCCTCGGCGAGGCTGGCGTTCTCGCTGGCCTGACTGCCACTACCCACCCAGACTTTATCACCAAGTTTGAAATCCTCTGCTCCAACGCCGTGCAGCGCGACATGTCTGACCGCGTCGACGTCGTCGAAGAGCGCTACGTCGTCAACAACCTCCGCTACGACCTCGGCGAGAATGAAGACGAGAACCCATACATCCTGAGCAGGAAGGAGCTCAAGGAGCAGAAGCGTCGCAAGAGCTCTGGGGGCATGCCTCCAATTGAAGAGAAGAGCAACGGCACAAGCGGTCGTCGCCCATCCAACGCCCGCAAAGGCAGCATCAGCCTCAAGCAGAGCAATGCCCGCCGCGAGTCGGTCCTCAAGCGCGCCAACTTGCGTCTGGGTGGCATGCGCGTTATCACCACCTCCGGTATCTCTTCCGGTATCGATGGTGCTCTCTACATGGTCGGCGCCTTGGTGTCCGATGATGCGGCTGACGAAGTCGCCCGCAAGATGTGCTATACTTGGAAGAAGGGCATCGTCGTTGACGGTGTCGATGTTTGAATGCGTTTTAGCGATGGCGTTTTCCCGGATTTGATGGTAGGGAAAGACTTGTAAGCATAGTTACGAAGTGAAGACCAAACCGAGATGCTACCTCGAACCAAAGCGCGAAGAGCGGGATGCTCAATTAACAATCAGATCAAAGAAAACAGTTAGCTACGAATTGAATGATCATGCATGCAGTGTATCTTCTTTCCTAGTCGATCAATGTTCTTATGTCTTTGAGGAAGCTGCTTTCTGATTGCACGTCAGGTTGCGCCGACTGGAATACAGCTCGGGCAACTTCACAATTTAGTCTATACACCTCACCACGCGGCCATGCAGCATCCTGCAAAACGACTGTTTCGCACCTTGTGCGGGGTTCAAAGTATGCTCCCTTGTCGATCAAGTCCTCGCCATGTGCTTTTGCCGGCCGGCTAGAGCACCTGCAACGATGCAGATCGACGGCAATACCAACACAAGTGCAGAACACATCGCATGGATTAACAATTGCTCACGACGTTCTCTCCCAATGTAGATCCTTGCTCTGTGTGCATCTCAATATCAACAAGCCACTCTTAGGAGCGGATGAAGCAGCTCGGAGAGCAACACAAAATGGAAAAGGGCATCACGGAATACGATGTTGTCGTCGTCGGAGCGGGTGGGTCACGAAAAGTGAGCGAAGTTGTCATGGAACCATTGTACTAACGCTGTGTGCGTAGGCATCGGTGGCCTATGTGCCGCGAAGACATATCTACAACTAGCACCGCAAGCAAATGTCTTGATTCTCGAATCTGTGAGTGATAGACCTCACGAGCCTTAAGGAGAAGAACTAAACAAGAATGAAGAGACCAACTCTCGGCGGCGTCTGGTCTGAACAAAACCTCTACGAAGGCCTCAAAACCAACAATTTACTCTCAACATACGAATTCAGCGACTTGCCTATGGATTCAAAGAGATACGATGTCCAGTCCGGCAAACACATCCCAGGGAAAGTCATGTTTGAGTACTTGAACGACTATGCTCGACATTTCAACATCTTCAACAAGATCATATTTCGTACAGAAGTTCGCGAGGTCGAGAAATTGCAAGATGGCTGGCGTCTTACTGCCGAGTCGGATGTGGGCGACAAAGATGGAGTTTTGGTCCGTGTCAGCAGTCCTTACAAAACCAAGAAATTGATCATGGCTACTGGACTCGCGTCGAAACCTAACCCTGTGAGGATTCCTGGTGTGGAGAATTTCGATAAGCCGGTGCTGCATCATGGAGATTTGAAAGACAGGGCGCAAGAGTTGGCGAATGATTCCAATGTGAAGAGAGTGACTGTGGTAGGAGCTTCGAAGATTGGATATGATGCTGTCTTTTTGTTTGCGAGTCATGGGAAGGAAGTGGATTGGATTGTGAGGAAGTCGGGAGGTGGTGCGGTGTGGATGGCACAACCTTGGGTCAAGATGGGGCCTTGGAAAGTTATGCTGGAGCATATTGCTTGTATGCGGTTCTTTTCGTGGTTCTCACCTTTTAGCTGGGGCGACTATGATGGTTTCGGTTGGATTCGTGGGTTTCTGAACAGGACTCGGATTGGACGATGGCTCATGGATGGCCTTTGGGAGGAAATCCGCTCGGATGTGATCGATCTTGCAGGCTACAGGAAAGAGAAGGCTTTACAGCACCTCGAACCACCAGAGTCTCTCTTCTGGTCTGGACGAGTAGGAATCCATAACTACACTTCCGATCACCACGACCTTATCAGATCCGGCCAAGTCACTCTCCATCACCAAGACATCGTCCACCTCTCCTCTCCCGGCACAGTAACCTTCACCGACAACTCCACCCTCTCCACCGACGCCCTCCTCGCCATAACAGGCTGGCAACTCAACCCCACAATCCAATACCACCCATCAGGCCTCTCCTCCTCCCTCGGCATCCCCAGCGTAACCCCCCCTCAATCCGACCTAACCCTCTGGTCCACACTCGAAGCAAAAGCCGACACCCAAATCCTCCACCAATTCCCCCGTCTCGCAAACCCTCCTACTCGAAAACTCCCTTACACCCAACCCACAACCCCCTACCGTCTCTACCGCGGCCTCGCCCCACCAAACCTCACATCCACCAACGACCACTCCCTCGTCTATTTGAAGACAGTCCACTGCACATCCAACACCGTCTTGGCAGAAATCCAATCCCTCTGGACATTCGCGTACCTCAACAACTTTCCACTTAAAAATTCCCTCCTCTTCCTCGGAAGAAAATCTATTACTCCACAGCTTTACACTCACGTTTCGGAAAATGGCGATTATCCGTGGGGCTTTTGCACAATGGTTATCCGGAATTTTGTGTATTGATGCTGTGCCGTATTTTGATATGTTGTTACATGATTTGGGACTGAGGAGGTGGAGGAAGAAGAGCTGGTGGAGGGAGGTTTGGGAAGGGTATACGATAAGGGATTATGAGGGGTTGGTGGAGGAGTGGAAGGGGAAGGAGGTAGAAGCGGGACGGTGGAGGATGGGATGAGAAGAGAAGAAGACTTGTGTGATGTGATTGATAGACTTGGTTTGATTTGTTCTATTGATATGGAAAGGATATCTGTGGGTACTGGCAGGTATTTAACTTAAGCAGATTGATGGCATTAGTCCAGGAAGAGGACTTCGACGCTTGCGCTCTGCTTTTTCTGATCAGTATGGAACCTTCGCCAGTAAGCTCCGTTCCGGTGCTGACCATCGCGGAGTCGTCCTCGATGGGTTTAAACAAAAGAATTCGCCACCCTCGGTGTCACGTTCTTCTCCTAGTTCGTCCAGCACTTCCAATAGCAGGCCCATTCGGGTCATGCCTACGTCCTCCTCGCTGAAGTTGCAGCATATATTGCGAACGCATGTCCGTATCCCATACTCCAGCTTGCTGTCCCCGAAACCCCCGTTCGCTCGTCCTCCAGGACCTTCAGAATCTTCCTCGCTTCGGCTCTCACGTTCTCCATCTCTGCTGGAACACGCTGCTCCAGAACACGAACCCGCCCACAATACCAATCCAGCTGTGCTGCATTCGCCGGCACCTTGTCCTCCATGACATAGTGCCAGTCAGGCGCACATTCGTCTGCTTGGAATATCCTTTGAGACTCCTCACACCACTTTCGAAGGTTGGCGTACACGTCACTCCCGCATTTGCGCACACGCAAGACGACGAGGAGATTCTTGTTGCTGGCCAATGCCTTGCGTGAAGTCTGATCCAGGCTGTTTAAGGTTGAGATCAATCTGTCGAAGTTCATATCCGTGATGCTGGCTTCTATTCTGGCGGTGGCGAGGAAGATGGAAGTGTATTCGCTGCGACATTTTCGCGAGGCTAGGATCAGGCCAGGAATCACCGAGGGCGTAGTTAGTCTTGGACCGAGACGCAGAGTACAGTCGGCGACCAATTCATAGATCGTGTTCCGCAACTCCGCTGGCAGGTCGAAAAACGTCTTGCGTGATGAGTTCGTAGACTCGGCCACTGATTCTGAGCGAGGGGATCTGGACTTCCCCATCTTTCTGAGTCGGTCCAGCATTCTTTGGGAGGATGTGAGTTCTTCTTGCGTCTGTAGTGGCGATGTTCCGTGCAGTGCTGCACAGCAGCTCAGTTTTGAGATGCCGACTCCTCAGCTGTAGCTTCGAGCTAAAAGTTTATATCCGGTACTTTTCTCGGTCTCGCATTTCATCGGTCTGGACTGGTGTTAGGGCCGTAACTCTTGATCACATCGTAGAAGAAGTGCTCACAAGCTCCGGCTTTGACACAGTCTCTCCAGGCAGCATACAGCATTACGGCGAATGCTTCTCCTTCTGGACTTCCCTTCGTGTATGGACTGGCGTCGTTCCAACCGAGCGGGTTCACGACTGGACTGGCTTTGCCATTGCTCTGGATGTACATTGCAACGTTCTTGCGATTCTCGTCTGCCCATTTGAGCATCTCACCGGATACCTTATGAGAGTCAGTACGTGCCATGTTCGATAATTCGTTCCCATACTCACCGGCTTTTCGATGTCAGGATGTGTATCTCGAACCTTTTGCGCCTGTCCGTCGAAGAGAGCACTGGCCTCTTCCTGCATCACGGCAACTCGATATACAGTCGCAGTCAATAATGCCGTTCCGCTGAGGTCTCCAAACCATGTTGTGTCGTTCAGATAGTTGCGAAGGAGGCCGTCTTCCATGGGTGAGCTCATTGCGCCCTGAAGAATCTCACCGATCCGAGTGAACAAATCTGCTTGCGCGATTTGAGCATCGGCTTCGACCGCTGTCTTTGGCCAATGCAACAAGGTGGCTAGCACACGAGCCATGCCCATTGCAGCCCATCCGTTTCCAGTCGACCAGAGTCCGAGATCCGCATTCTTGGGTCCTACAATGTGCTGCCATGTGCCCGCGCTGATGGCTTCACTCGAGACGTTCGGCTTCAGAACTTGCCTGTACTTGAGACATTGCATGATGGCCTGCTTGACGATCTCGACGTCGCCGACTGCCACACCGTGATACGCCATGAATGGAGGGGCCATGTAAATGAAGTCCGCCCACAGCTCTGCGTAATCTTCTCGATGCGAAATGGCTCCATTCTCCCACTTGGGGACCTTGTTCAGATGCTCAAATTGACGAGTGGCCGCATCGGCGAACTTTTGATCTGTCTGGCCGATCATGACTGCCGACACGCCCAGAGAGGCTGGATCCCCAGAAGCTCCATCTCCGTCGACAAGAGTGTCGTCTGAAAGTCGGATATGTCGTTTCGCGAAGGCTAGTGCGGGAACAAGGTGCGAATCTGGATCTGGGGGATTTCCGGCTGGGAATGCTTGAGGGGAGAAGACGGAGAGCCTCGGATTGTAGAGCTCTAGAAGTGCCTGGGCGACCGTTCCGTATTCCCAGCTGTGAGTCGCCTGCTGTTGTGCTCTGTTCGCCGCCGCCGCTGGGTCGAAGCCAGTGTCATGATCGCAGCATGAGTCGGCGGCGACTTGTGAGATAGCCGAGAGGATCACCAGCCATGCGGAGGCGAGAAGTCCGATTGTGGGCCTCATGGCGTGATGGGTGAAGGTGAGGGAAGAAGAGCGGAGGGCGGCATACTTGAGAAGCGGTGGTGGTTACGCGATTGGAATGTAAGATGAGAAGCCAACGTCTGCTGTGCTCAAGGGCACCCCCGGTCAGGCGAAGTTTGTGCACTTTGGGGATCTTCACCCAAGCTTCCATGCGCCGCCTACCGAACATGTGCAGGTGGTAGGTGCTGCTCGTGCCAGCGATATGCGGTTTGGATTTAAAATGCCTACTGTAGCACTGCGCGGCGGGCGGAGGCATCAACGCGGGAGCAGCAGATTGTCCATCCGAGTATCGCATCTGCCTCTGGAGACGTCGCATTTCGACATGACGTCGATCGTGAAACGAAATGGATCAGATCACGCTCCCTGCGTGACCATTTCCGGTGTTCACCCTGGCCTGCTGCTATGATCGTTGTTTCGCTGGTCCTCCTGCCGATGCTGATCTTTGCACCGCCGTGAGAGCAACCATGCCGGAAGACAGACCTCTCACGATGCGAGATTGCCGTTCGCATGGAGACGAGAAGGGATGTTGTCGCCATTCGTGCAGATGAGCAAACCTCCTGAAATACAATGGCTTGGCGCTGCCGGCTCCACATGCTCCAGGATGCGGTGCGAGTCCTCCGGCCGATCCTGCAACTTTATCCGTCGCTCGCTCGCTCGCTCCTCTCTCGCACGCGGCACACTCACAGGTGAAAGCTTATTCGCGGTGCGAGCAAGAGGCGGCCAGTGTGAGGTGCTGGCCAAGCAGTCATCATGTCTCCAAACGAACAACCCACCAAGAGCGAGTCGCCCACATCTCGTACGTGAACAGACACGGCCTCCTCCTCGGTCATACCCGATCAGTAGTACTGTGGTGATGATGTTGATCCCATGGCCTCGAGCTCACCACACAACGTGCGATCATCAGTGCTCGCCAACAATGCCAAACTACGATTGCCCGCCACCACCGACCCGCCCAGCGACACGAACCCAGCAGTGCAGAAAACTTGGCTGATATTTGGTGCCACGGGGCATATTGGACGGAGTTTGGTCAAGAGCGCGTTGAGCCATGGAGACAAGGTAACGGCTGTGGGACGAACGGGCGAGAATAGCATGCAGCAGATGCAAGGCTGGCATGAACAATGTTTGGGTTTGCTATGCGACGTGCGTGTGAGATCAACAGTGGACGAAGTCATCCGAAAGACCATCGAGCACTGGGGCGTCGTCGACATCATTGTAAAGTATGCTTGTCGCGGCATAGTCATGCAATCTGCTGTATATTGACCGGTGATGCAGCTGCACAGGATACGGAGTCATCGGCGCTTGCGAAGACCAAGACGACTTCGATCTGCGATCGCAGTTTGAAACGAACTTTCTGGGCACATTAAACATCATACAACTCTCTTTGCCGCATCTACGAGAGCAGGCTGCGAAACGACAAGACGAGGAGAATGCCGGTCGATACATCATCTTCTCATCAACCTCCGGAGCTCTCGGAGTGCCGGGTCTTGGACCGTATTGCGCGACCAAGTATGCCACGGAAGGTTTGATTGAGAGCATGCTGTACGAGATTGATGCGTTTGGCATCAAAGCTAGTCTGGTAGAACCGGGACATATGCGCATCGATGAGCCCACGGGACTGGATGACAAAGCGGCAGATGAAGGGTTGACAATTAAGAAGTATGGGCACTTTCTGGTCAAGACGCCTTCTGCGCCATACAACACTCCCACTGCACCTGCTGGGCATGCGCGACGCATCGTGCAGTGGCTGTCTGACCGGCAGCCGACAAGTGCTGTGAAATCATCTGAGTTAGTGTGGCAGCTGGGTCATTGCAAGTATCCTCCTCTGCGGCTGCTCCTGGGGACGTACGCTGTTGAGAGTGTACGAGACCGGCTGAGGAGTGTCATTGAGGAGATTGAAGATTGGAAGCATCTGCACTTTCCGAGTGCTGAAGAAGAGGCGAAAGGTAAGAATGGAAAAGCAGAGGACGACAAGACGGAGGAGAAGGATGAGCAGGCTAAAGATGACGACGCGATGGACATCGCTGAAGATGGTGCCGAGAAGGATGAGGAGGATGAGGCGTGATGCAGAGGTTGTATGGCCTGATCACAAGGCTGCTTATTCTTCCCCTCTGAGAGTGGCTCACAGCAGTTCACATCCAAGTCGTGTTGATTTAAATCGGACGAGCTTATTCTTCCTTCTCAAGCTTTCGCCTGTGACGGGGAAACGCGACTTGCATGTAGCCATCATGGAATGCACATTATCCACGGGAGCAGGTCGTTGTGCTATGCTCTGAAAGTTGTGTCCGACTTTACCATATTTCCAAGTTCCCCGTCATATACGTCAAACGTTTTTCTCGGAAGCTGTAGACGATGAAGCCGTGCGTCGGAACGCGGATAGAGGCGCATCCACGACAAGACGTGCGTATGCGTGACCACCTCTTAGCAGAGTCTGCGTTTCGCTGGCTAGTGATCGTGGTCTTGGCGATAATGTCGCTACTCTCAAGCCACTTGACGACTATAATTGTGACATATGCGATCTGTTCGTTCGAGCTGTACTTTGGAGCGTAGGCAATGTAGGATCGAGGCCGGCTCTGCTTGCGTAGCTCTGTTGCACGCAAACCTTCGAGGATAGAAGGTTTATCGCTTTTCTTAGCGATCTCCCGCTAGCTATGTGTGAGTAGACTTCGTGGCTAGTGTCACGCTCGCCACATATTCCGCGGAATGAACAGCATTTCCGACAAAGGGAACACGAAATTTCCGAAAAAGCGAAGCTTTCTATAGACGTTATCCAGATCAGCTTGTTGGCTTTGATTTCGCTCCGGACTGATCCATACTCTATTTGATGTAGAGCAGAACATCTCCTTACTAGAGCGCTGAGTGTCACAGAATGTCTGAAGTTTACTTATGTCGTCGGGTGGGATGTATGCCGATTCTGCACAACGAGCTACTGGTTGAGCTTTAGGACATGAGCCGGCCACACAATACGAACCCGCCAAGTATGAGAATCTCGCTATGCTGTCGTAGGGAACGGAGGCCGGGAATTGAGACAACCATCAATAGGAAGACGATCTTCACGTGCTTAGTATATATCTAGTCGACGGAATGGTCCATGGGCTTAGGATCAGAACCACTTCACTACCGACAAATACTAACTCGAAGATTCGAAATCATGCCTGTCCCATTGTCAATTCCAGTTGTCATAGTTGGTGGAGGAGAAGTCGGTCTTTCAGCTTCCATTCAACTATCCCTCCATGGCATCCCTCACGTTCTCTTGGAGCGGCACCCAACTACAACCCCCAATCCCCGAGCTGGGGGACGAAACCAACGTACAATGGAAATCTTCCGAAAGTTAGGAATCGAAGAAGAAGTCATTCGTCGTGGATCTCCTCAATCATCGATCCAAAAGTCTACGTGGTACACAAGCTTTGGGCCCGAGGGGAAGAAGTTGGCGGAGCGAGATGGTTTTGGTTATGGGTTGTCGAAGACCGAGACTGGAGACGCTTTTCGGAAAGCGAGTCCGTGTGCTTGGACGACTTTGGGGCAAAAGTGGGTTGAGCCGATTCTGAAGAACAGAGCGGAGCTGTTGAATCCGGGTAGAATCTACTTCAACCATGAAGTCGATTCTGTGCAGGAGACTGAGACTGGTGTCAAGGTCACTTACCATGCTCGAAGTTTTCACGATCAAGGGAAACTTTTCATCCAAGCCAAATATGTCATTGGTGCAGATGGCGGGCGGTTCCTCACTGAGCATCTGGGCATTGGTTGGGACGGGGTAAGCGATTTGGTTGATATGGTGACAGTCTTCTTTCAGGCACCACTGAGCTCCCATGGGGCACCACCGAATGCTTGCATGACTTGGGTATGTTATCCCACTGTTTGGCTTATCAGTAGCTGCTGATTCCATCGAAGTTTGTAAATCCTGGCCTTGGCGGAAGCGTCAGGTCCGGGGCGATCTATCCCTGCGGACCATATCCTGTGCATCCTGATACTGAGTCGTGGGCAATGATGTTCGCTGTTCTTCCCGACGAGAAGAAACCTTCGACGCATCAAGAGGCTATTGAGAGACTGCATCGAACATTAAAAGTGCCAGAACTGGAAGGAAAAATCAAGATCCTGACTATAGGACATTGGTCCATCAATGGCAAGTGGGCGAAATCGTTCTCATCTCCCAGGGAGAGAGTATTCCTGGTCGGCGATGCCGCGCATCGTAAGTCTGCAGCAATTATGCCATCGACCGAGTGTGATTGCTGATCTCATCTCAAGGTGTATGTCCATGGGGCGCACTGGGGGCCAACACGGGCTATCAAGACGTCGAAAATCTCATCTGGAAACTGTCTCTAGCTCTGAAGCTCGAGGATCAACATGATGTCTCTCCTCTCCTCCGAACGTACGATGCCGAACGCCGCCCCGTGGGTCGGCGTGTCGCGGAGAAGGGTGTGCGATGCATGAAATCACACAATGGAATCCTTGATAAAGCTCTTGGGGTCTCGCTTGACAACACACCGGCAACCAATGCTTCGGCGATCAGAGACTACCTCGAAGGTACGGATGTGGCATCGCAGAACAAGCGCGAAGCCGTAGCCAAAGCCCTCAAGACTCTGGATCTTGAATTTGGGGCTATCGGTGCCGAGGTGGGATACTGTTATGATCACTCTGCCATCTATGACGAGGAAGAATGGCGAAGTCCACAATTTGATGAAGCGGGTGAATTCAACGTCTTGGAATATCATCCTTGCACGGTATGTGTCGTGATCCAATCATGCCTCGGCTTCCTGGCAATAGACTGACATGAGGCGTTGTTCTTATAGGTACCAGGCCATCAACTCCCTCATGCTTGGCTTGAGGATTCGGCGGGAAGACGTGTATCGACCAGGTGGTTAGTCGAACACGATAAATTCTTGCTACTGACTAGCTCCAAAGCTTGGACAACACCCGTGCAGCGTGATGGTCGACTGAGCGTGTTCGTTATCGATGAATGCGTGTGCCGAGATGCTACTGGACTTTGGGCTGAGCAGCGAGAGATCCAGGACAGCGGCGCTATTCTCGTTAGACCTGACAACATTGTCGCTTGGCGTTGGCGCGATGGGAGCATACCTGCACAAGGAGAGAGCGCTGTGATAGCTGAGATCGATAGAGTTCTGTTGAGAGTGCTATCCCTGGAGCAGTAATATAGTCAAGAACGATGAGGACGAGGACGGGATGAGGATGAGGATGAGGATGAGGATGAGGATGAGGATGAGGATACCTGAGTTCTAGTGCCTAAGGCAGTCCCAGCTAACTCGACGAGGCTTGTGGCGCTGCGCTACCTTGCACACGGGCCATGGGCTAGCGCACACGCTATCAGTAAGTGGGGAGCTCAGCTCCAACGCAAGCGCTCAAGGCGTCAGCGTGTGAAACGCAACACCATCGCGACTGTCTCTCGATCAACTAGCATCAGTCTTGAACTCTCTCTTCATCAGACATGGGCGGGAAAGACGACGATAGAAAAGACGCGGATGCGTGGAGTGATAAAGAATGGTTCGATAGCTGGAAAGCACAGCACGACCAACTGCTCAGCGAACTCGAAACCGAGAGCAAGCGCTTACAGCAGGACCTTTCGCGCGAAAGCAGCAGTAGCGGTGCTGCTGGACCATTTTCTGCTTTCAAAAGATTCATTGACGACGGTTTCAGTTCCCTTTCGAGCGCTTTACAGGACTTCCCTTCTACGACCGCCGAGCTGAAGTCGAGAATGCAGCGGGAACAGGAACGGTGGCGAGCTGAAGAGCAGGACATTTCGGAAAGATGGACGGGAAGCACGGATTCGCCGGATCATGTACAAATGGTAGATTCCAGAAGTTCGGAGAGGGAGAAGTTGGAAGTACGAGAGTCGATGTTGGAGTTGCTGGATACTGCGAGAGAGCGAAATGCGGACGTCCCGCCCGCGAAGATCGAAGCGTTGTATCGCGATCAGGGCATGGATTTGGGTATACTTGATCTCCTCGGGGATCTCTCAAACGTGTCGTTGGGATCACCTCGTTGGTTGTCGGTGGACTGGTTCAAGCGCGATCCATACTCGCCAGTGAGACTCGAGGGCCACCATGCTCTTGGGGATTATGGTGCCAAATGGCGAGCTGCATTTGAGGATCTCCTCGATGCTTCTCTTGACAAGCCCATGGGGTCGATCGAAAGAGTGGGCATGCGTGAGCCTTTCGGGAGACATCCGCAGTCCACATACTACGGGCCTGGCCTTGACTGGATGCTCAGCTTACAGTGTCGCGGTATTCTGCCTATGCAACTCCCTCGGACATACTCAATACCTGGAATAGCCCCCGAGCTGAAAGGGATGCGGTGGACTGAGATCCTTCGCCATGAAGCTGCTTCGACAGAGAATCGGAGAACTGCAAATCCGACCATCTCAGCTGAGCTTAGAGACTTGCTGTCCGCCGTCGGCACAAAAGCGGCGCCAGATACTGGAGCTGAACCTCTCCCTGTACGCATTCCTCCTGAGACCGAGCAAGACCTCTACGAGTCCGAATATTTGTTCCCTGGTGTCAGTCCGAGTAGTGAGGACCACGAGTCGAACGGCCCAGACAAGGCTGATGATGCAGCACGCGCGCAAGACAAATCCTTCCGAGACGCGCTTGTACGGCGTGGCTACGAGCTTGCAGGAGATGAATTCGCAGACTTCGCTTCAAGTCTACCAGGAATTGATAAGCTACTCGAAAAGGTACTCCACCTACAACAGGAATGGGACGGCATAGAAGAGTCCACTGGTTCCGGCAAAGCCTCGCTCAAAGACCATCTCGAAGGAACAAGGTCCGCAGCAGTGGAACAAGAGCAACAGGGAGTACTCGTACCCGGCCACGAGCAGCAATACACTGAACCTCAAGTAAGACGGCCGGATGTCTTGTCGGCCTTAACAACAACCCATACAACTCGACTTCCGGATGGCACTGTCACGACCAAAGTCGTGCTCAAGCAGCGGTTCGCTGATGGAAGGGAAGAAACAACAGAGAGCATGCACACGCGAAACGAGGGCACGAACAAGTCGCAAGACGAAAAGCCAGCCCAGGAGAAGTCCGGGAAGAAAGGCTGGTTCTGGACATGAGCCACGATCAATTTTTCACGAATTTGTACAGTCATATACACTATATACCCTCTCTCATGTGTAACTCAGCTCAGTTCAATCTAGATATGCTCTCCCAGCCTAGCCGACCAACAACATCAGCAAATGCTCCTCAAATGGAAATTACAAGCCCAATACATTCATACATCCTCTGTCCATTAATCGCCTCCGTCTCAAACTAATCCCTCACGCCATACCCCTTCCACACTCTATTGCCCCGGACACTTCAAATCCCAAATCGGATCCCCCAACCCCGGCTTCACAACACTGAACGAAATCTCCTCCGGATGGTGCTTCGAATCATCCAACGTGAACCACCACGTATCAACCGGTTCCGAAAACAACGCACACCCAACTTCATCCCAGAAACGCTTCGCATTATCAACATTCGCCTTTGCGAGACCGAAATCCGGTCCT
Source organism: Cercospora citrullina (assembly GCA_013365195.1). Lineage (NCBI taxonomy): Eukaryota > Fungi > Ascomycota > Dothideomycetes > Mycosphaerellales > Mycosphaerellaceae > Cercospora > Cercospora citrullina. Next base: position 97,480 of record JAASFF010000098.1, read on the forward strand.
GCAACTGGCCACCCTGTCTCCGTGACCAAAACTTTCTTTCCTTGCGAAACATTCTTCGTCGTGTTATACGACTGGAAAAAGAGTTCCTTGGCTTGATCGATCGAATTGGGTACTTCTTTTTGGTAGTAAGGGTAGCTGTCCATTCCGATCCAGTCACATGCCGTTGTTACCGGATAATTGGTTTCGTTGACCCAGGCAGTCCAGGTATCGACATGGCCGATTTTGGATTTGAGATTGTCGTGGCCATTGAGTTTGTCGCGGGTTTGTTGGATGTATTTGACCAGGTCGTCGGGAGAGGCGCCGATGCCGGCTTTGTTGGCTATGCCGGTGGGGGTTATGCGGTAGAGGTCTTCGGAGCCGACGGAGATGCCGTCGATGAGGTCGATGAAGGGTTGGCCTGAGGAGAAAGAGGTTAGAGGATTGTTGGGGAAGAGCGGGTTTAGTAATCAGGATTGGATGTCATTTTGGATACACCGCCCTTCTGATCATCACTTGAAGGTGAAGAAGGAAGCAATGAGCAAGGCAATTCTTACCAAATTGTTCCAAAGCCCTCCTCAGCGCTTCCAATTCTTGATTGAAAGCATCTTGGCCCGCACTAGCCCATAGTCCCAACAGAAGACTCGTGTTTGTGGCAATTGCTGCGGGAATAGCACTGCTGGGGTCGTTCGCCGTGTTCGCTTGGATCATGGTAAAAAGACGAGCAGAAGTGAAAGGCGCCGTGCCTGGCAAAGTCTTCGCTCTGTTGAATTCGGCCTCAAAGTCTTGCTGTGCTCTGGGGCCACTGGGTCCGTTTGCGCCATAGTTGAAGCCGTGTTTGCCCTGGGCGAGGACTTGCGCCGTGAAGGCGGCGGAGAGAAGGTGGAAGCGCATCCTGTTGTGTGCGCTTAGCGAGTGAATGGGTTAGAGAGCCCAATGGATTTCAACGAGAGTGGTAACCGTCCAGCTCCTTCCTTCTTCGCTGGAGTGATCGCGTTCTGTCGTCGGAACGAAGTGAGTCGGCATCCAGAACGTGAAATTGTGAGCCCCCGGCTCGGTGGCCGGATGATGACGGGCAAGGATGTTGGTGTCAGGCATGCTTGTCTGGTCGAAGTATAAAGGGTAAGCATCAGCCGCCCCGAAAATGTCGTTCCACGCGTCGAGAGGTACGTGTTGACTGACTACTTTTCGATCGACCGTCTTGATACTTGATTGTTCGACGTGGCAACGTCCTGGTGGAGCTGTGAGCTTCGGATGTCAAACATGCCAGAACGCGGCCCACGCGAGCTGAAAGTAGAACTGGTGCAGCTAAGACATGCGTATGCTACAAATCTTTGTCTGTATGGCAATACTTTCTTGTTTGTAGAGGTCGCTGGAGGCAAATATCTTAAGTCTTTGTTGGGCAAAGCAGAAGCTTTGAGAAGTTCGAGTGTCTGGCAATGGATTGTCGGACAGTTTCATCAGCTCATCATGGCAAACAACAAGAAGATCAGCCACCAACAGTGATACCGCACAAAATTGACCTTCCAGAAAGATCTCAATCCACTCACAACCAGGACATCTGTTTCTTCCCCACCCAAGCATGAACACCCCAATGTCAAACGAAGAGCAGGCGCTGAATTTTGCCAAGGCCGTAGCTCGACTTGCGCGAGTAAACAGTGCAATCCAAAGACAGATGCGAGACGCTGCAGCAGATGAGTCAATTTCCATACTTGAAGCTGAAATGTACAACACGGACCTGATGCTTGCTACGGCGGAAGACGATCTGCGACTTGGTGGCCTCCTCTTCACGGCGATTGACGGTGTCAACGTGGAAGACAAGCAGATTCAAGAAACCAGCACATGCTCCAAAACATCAAGAATTGCCGAACAGGCATCTCGAGGCATAGCCAAGAAGCCTCGTCATATCAGGGGACAGGTAGATGGTGGCAATGAGCTCGCAATATCGATCGACCCGGGAATGATGAAAGCCGCTCATGCGCTGAGGTGCTCGTTACAGAAGAGGTTCCCACTAACGTGGCAGAAGCTATTGGAGGATGCTTGAGGCGGCATTCTGAATCGAGGCGGTCAGGTGGGTGGAGTGTCGAATTCGCTGTTGAGAAGAATGCAGGAAAAGAATATGTTTGAAGCACGCATTTGGCACAGCAACGCGCCATATATCCAAGTGGTTGGTTGTTCAGACAATGCGTAGACGTTGTCGGATTTCGATAGCGTCGTGGTAGAATCCAGAAATGCCTGATGTTGCCAAAGTTGAAAGATTTCGTCTTGACAATGTTCGTGGGTCGGGTGTCTCGATTTTTGGCGGCAGGTGGAGAAGAGTGTGCTCCACACCTTCCACGAACATTCCGTTCATCTCGAACTTATGACAAACGGAAAGCGGCGACACCGCGTCTTCCCTTATGCTGACCCTCTGCTCTCGGCGCAGCATGAAGTCTTAAGCCTGGCTCGATGTCCAGTACGACTGAGATGCTCCATACAGCCTCGGGTCGCCGCGCTGGAAGACCTCGAAGAACAGGTCTAAGATAAGGGCATCGCACAATAAATTGACGCTTGTCCGAAAAGCAGCAGTGGCGGTCAGCTTGGACTATCGGAGGGGTCATCCGGTTCACAAAGACGGACCGTCGTGAACACGCCTTGGCGATTTGCCCAGATGACAAGCCTGTCTCGATTTTCGGCGAGCCATCATCATTCTCCGGAAGTGTAGGCTGTGTTTCGCCTCAATTTCGCGCCATATCGATCGAAGGCGAAGGGAATTGGGACCAGAGCGAGTGAGCAAAATCCAAGCAGTGAAGTTGCCCAACCTGTGCCTAGGCCCTCATACATCTGGAGATCCAGCGTCAGTGCTGCAAAGACTTGGCGGGAGAAGATGCCTTACCTGAACTGCAAACAGTGGAAATATAAACGCGAACAGGTACCTTAGGAACGTGTTCGACGACCATGCTGAGGCTCCATATTTTGCACCATAGCAGTCTGTCAAGTACAGACTAGCTGTTGTGAAGATCAACAGATTGCCACAGCCAAACAGCCCTTCTGCTATGACTGGTGCGATCCAGTGCACTGAGGGGCGGGCTGTCCAGCCGAAGAAGAACAGGGAGGCTGGCAGCAAAGGAGCACCAATCTTTGCAATCAGTAGTCGATGCTCGGGCGGCAGTTTGGATCCTCCTTCTCGTTTCAATGCCTCCAGATCGCGTGGCCATTTGACGACTGAGATATACAGCATGATGACGAGCCCTACGATTGTTCCAACAAGCTGGCCAAGGTACGTCAGACCGGTGCTGCCCAGACCGAATCCATAGACGTTTTGGAACACCCAGCTGAAGGCTGCAAAGAATGCGTTGAGGAGCCCGAAGTTGAAGGCAACGTAAAGATCGAACAGCGTCACAATCACCTCTGTGCAGAGCATGTGCAGGGGCCTGGCTATTGTCTTCGTTGCAAAGAACTTGATCGTCTCGATCCTCGTCTTGTTGGCGTGAGGCAAGTCCGGCCCTTCGATCCCCAATGCCTTGGCTCGACGGCTCAGGATGACCGCTTTGTACGTTTCCTTCATGCCCAATGTGAGACCCAGCACGAAAGCCATTCCGAAGAGTATGACCCATTGTGTCCAGCGCCAGGACATCTCAATGGTAACATATCCGCCGATTAATGGTCCTAGAGCTGGACCGACTTGGACCATGCTGATGAACATGGCCATCGGGACAGCACGTTTCTCGGGAGGCCAAATGTCAGAGAGTGTACCAGTTCCAATGCTGAGGCCTGGGCTCGAGAACAGACCAGCAAAGAAGCGGCATACAATCAATGAGGCGATACCCTCGGAGAACCCAGCACCTAATGTAAAAGCTGCTGACTAACAACAAGACGTTAGCGTTTCACGCCAGACCAATGCCAGCCTCAACTTACAATGGGTAATGCCGAGAGGTACACTACCTTCCGACCATAGGTCTCGCTCAAGGGAGCTGCCAGTACGGGACCGAAACTCAAGCCCAACAAGTAGAACACGAATGGCAACAGAGCGACTTCTCGGTTCACGCCAAAGTCTGACATGACCTCCATGTGGCCAGGAGTGTACACCGATGATCCAAAAGGGCTATCAATTCAGTTAGTTCCGCAGATGGAGACAAAACCCTCAGCACGGAGGGATTACTGACCAGAGAAATGCTATGCTTGTTGGTATCAGACTGTGATACAGACGCTTCGCCAGCGACCAGTTCTGCGGATTTGCTTCATCCTGCGGGCCATCCCAATCTTTCGCACTCTTGGGAGGCGTAGCTTTTTCCGAATCCCAGTCAGATCCCATTGCTATCGGCACAGCATATGTCGTTGTGTCCATCGCATAAGATGAGTTACGCACAGTTCAGAGTTGTTCGCAATCGTGAAAGGGATCGTCAATGTCGTCACTTAAGCAACGCACGTCGACGAGATAAGATTCCGTAGCGCGTGCTTCGCGTGCATCATGCCGTACTTCAACTCGCGTCCAGCGCATCTAGCGCGGAGATCAGGCTTACAGCCGTGTAGCGATATCGTACATTTCAACAGATCGAGCAGCCATACACGTCATTAAACCTCACCGACCCATTGGAATTTCTGGTTGCATTATCCCAATGCGGTCGATGTCGTCGACGGTCAACGTACGTCGATTGCAATGCGCAAATTCTTCTCTCTCTCCCTCTCGCAAATGTACAACGAAACACGCAACTGCTAGCCATGTCCGAGACAGAAGAGCGTTTGAAACGCATGTGGGCTGAAGTTCTCGGCCGGGGGACAACAGATTTGAACAGCGAGAGTAATTGGTTCGAAATTGGTGGTGACAGCGTCCTCGCCATCAGGCTAGTAAGTCTGGCGGGCCAGAATGGCCTGCAATTGTCCAACCAGGCCGTCTTTGACTTCCCCACTCTATTGGGAATGGCCAAGGCTGCAACGCAGAAAGGCGTCGGCTCAGACGGAGGAGAGCCCGACAAATCGCAAACAATGGGAGCACCCGGACTCATGCAGCAATGGGATATCATCAGAACTTGCCTGGAGCAGACCGGGATCGAAAACCACGAATTGGAAGACATTGCTCCTTGTGCAGGATTTCAGCAAGAACTGATGCGTGCGACGAACGATACTGGAATTTTCATGATCCAAGTAATCTTCAATGCTGGAAATGAGAAGAGCATCTCCAGGGCCAGAACGGTCATTGATCGTATTGTTCAGAGCAACAGCATCTTTCGGACAAGGATCGTACAGCACGAACAAGACTTTTATCAGTTCGTGGTGAAGAGACCGATTGAGTGGGTCGAGTTTGATGGGACACTGGAGGCGTATAAAGTCCAAGATGAAGCACGCAGGATCCATTACGGTGATCCTTTGATTAGACTAGCCGTGGTTCGCGACGCTCACGGTCTTTACATTGTCTGGACGAAAAGCCATGCTGCGTATGATCGCTGGAGTCGATACGAGCTCATGAATGACCTCGAAGCTGGATTCCTAAACCCTGCAGCATTTCTTGAAAACTCAGCACGACCGAACTTTCGAAATTTCGTCGATGGCACGCTGGCGGGGAATGCAGAAGAAAGTATGCAGTTCTGGCAGAATCGATTGAAAGGCGTGGAGAAATTCGACATGTTGTTTCCTGAGAATAAGCAACGCGACTACATGTCGTCGAAGATGGATCGGTTGCGTACGCGCATCGTGACTTGTCCGAAACCCAAAGGGCGAGTGGGGCTCGATGCAATTAACACCGTAGCGTCTGCCCTGTTGCTTGCCAACGAGTCGGGCCTTGACGATGTCTTCTTCATGCAAGTCCGAAGCTGCCGGCAGCTGCCCATCGACGGCATTGACAGGATCATCGGACCTCTGTGGACGCCTTGTCCAATCAGACGGAAATTGAAAGCCGATACCACCTTGCAAAGTCTCCTTGAAGAAGTGTCAGAAGAGGCCAACCAGGCAATTCCTCACGAAGCTTTCGGCTCGATAGCGACACTTCAGCATTTCGGTCATCGACGGTTTTATCAATTCGTGACGATGATGCAGCCACCGAAGACCGCAAACTTCGACGCAGATTTGAAGACCAGAGACGAAGACGGAGAGACTTTGTCGCTGAAGGTGTGCGAAACAACCCAGACTCGCAACTTCTTCGGCTTCTACCTTATGCAGAATCCCATCAAGGACGACAAACTGGAGATGTGGGTGCGCTATGACGATACGTTTCTCAGCCCAGAGCGTGTAGAAGAATTGATGGACAAGTATTGCAAGGTCCTGGAGACAATTAACAACAATGACTGGAACGAGATTACAGTTGCAGATATCTGCCCCCATATTCGCACCTCGAATGATCGTCAAGCACCAGAACTCGACTCACCAGATGCGCCTTCGACGCTGGCAGGAATTTTTAGACAACCCTCGCAATCCCCGGCGCTCATCGTACCAGGCGAGGAGTCCTTGACTTTCTCGCACGAAGATCTCCAGCGAGTCGTGGGAGATATGCAGAAGGAGCTTGCAAGCTTGGGTGTGACTCGTGGCTCAGCGGTATCGATCGCTCTGCCCAACTCAATGGAGTTGATCGTTGCGTTCTTGGCTGCAACGTGGCAAGGTGCCATAGCAGCACCTCTCAATCCAGCCTACAAGCAAGACGAGTTCGAATTCTACATTGATGATCTTGGCTCTGCTGTCGTGGTCATTCCTCGGGGCTCATACGAACAAGACGGTCCGGCTGTACATGCAGCGAGAAAGTACAAAGCCGCAATTGCGGAAGTATACTGGGATGCAGCTTCCAACAAAATTGTGTTCGACGTTAAAGAAAAGGGCAAACTAGAGTCCAACGATAGCAAGGAGACGGAAGTCTTGACTGCTCAGGAAGATGATGTGGCTCTCGTACTGCACACCTCTGGCACAACTGGCAGACCTAAAGCTGTCCCTTTGACGCATTCAAATCTACTGGCCTCAATTCGCAACATCTGTCGTACTTACGCCTTGAGTCCTGACGACCGCACGATGCTTATCATGCCACTATTCCATGTACACGGTCTCCTCGCATCGTTTCTCTCTCCGCTCTATTCGGGAGGCTCAGCCGTGGTGCCTCAACGACTCACTCCAGAGTTCTGGAAATATTTCGAGGAGCATGGTGCAACATGGTACACAGCCACGCCTTCCATGCATCGGGTGATTTTGTCTTTCCCCGAACCCGCAAAGAGCGTCGTGCAACGGATCCGCTTCATTCGATCGTGTAGCTCCCAGCTATCAGAAAGTCTGTTTAAATCAATGGGTGAGAGATTTGATGGAGTTCCAATAGTGGAGTCGTACGCAATGACGGAAGCTAGCCATCTCATGACTTCGAATCCGTTGACCCTCGGAAAGCAGATGCCAGGCAGCGTCGGGCAAGCAGCCGAAGGCGTCAAGGTGAAGATCTTGGGTCAGGACGATGAGGATGAGGTCAAGCAGGGAGAAGTCGGCGAAGTCTGCATTCAAGGCGAAAACGTGACAAAAGGATACCTCAACAACCCCGACGCGAACAAATCTTCGTTCACTGAAAGTGGTTTCTTCAGAACCGGAGATCAAGGAAAATTGAACGAGAACGGCTTCCTCTTCCTCACAGGTCGCTTGAAAGAGCTAATCAATAAAGGTGGAGAGAACATATCCCCTGTCGAGCTCGACAATGTGATCAACAAGCACGAAGATATCGTAGAAGCTGTCAGCTTCGCTATCGATGACGAAGCTTACGGTCAGGATGTAGGCTGTGCGGTCAAAGCTGCCGAGGGAAAAGATTTGAAGGAGGATGATCTGAAGAAGTGGATCGCAGAGCGAGTGGCTGCTTTCAAGGTCCCGAAGAAGATTTGGCTTACTGAAGAGATACCCAAAACGGCTACTGGGAAGGTGCAGAGGAAGCTTGTGGCAGAGAAGATGGTCAATGGCTAGTCAGTGATCATGCTGGGGTGAAATGTGCCAGACCTTGTTAATTGACATTCCAGTCAAAAGCGTTGGAATAACTCTCTCAGCACTGTCAATTTTGGAGGTGAAAGTCTCTCGACTTTTTAACGCCATTCTACCCGGGCAAGTAGCGTCGTGCTCAGATCGTGACCGTTCTCTTTCCTTCATGAACGTGGATACAGACATCGAAAGCGTAAGGATACCGTTGTCCGCGCCTCAAAGAACATCAAATGTTCACAAATCATTGTCGACAGCCCAGTTTCTGGTGACATACGCGATGCACACAAATGGAGAGCCACCCCTCACCCGCCGTCGAGGATTGCAAGCCTGCCTCGAGGTCTGCCCAATGAAGCAGCAGGAATTATTCGCCCGTACGAGAAATCCACGTAGTTGTGTTGTTGCTTCTGACCGCTGTGACCGCAAAGCATTTGTAACACACTTTCCGGCGTCTGCCAGTCTCCAGAGACCTCATGCCATCTGCTGCTTACCTCTCTGAGCTGCAGAGATATATCATCTTACACGGGCCGTCGAGCTGAAAGTGAAGTCTTCATCTACTCCGCACGCTTCGGGCTCCCGACGAAGCGAATACGGTGACACATTTGCATTTAACGACGATCGCAGGATTCAGGTCGGGATTGAGGGCTTACGGACATTGATAAGGTTCCGGTCCCTGCGAAGCAACAGTACTCCATACAAAGCCGAGGCTTGCCGTCGTCTACCGTACTCTGAGTTCAACACAAGCTTCAACAAGGCGACTTGGAAGGGTGAAGAAACTATTTCAACGGAACAGCCCTCAATATTGCGACATTTCGCAGTGCCACGAGCGCGGATGTAGAGGCCTTACGGGCGGCACTGGCCAAACAGGAGCTTACACCTTTGAGCCAAAGGACGAAGGATATGCTGCGACTATAAAGCGATGGAGTCGAGCAGCGGAGAAACCAGCAGGAGTATCGGTTCAGCCTACCACAGCTGAGGAGATTTCTATCACGCTCAAGTATGCATCGCAGAACGGGATCGATGTTGCAGTCAAAGGTGGTGGCCACTCAACAGCAGGCGCAAGCAGCACGGATGGTGGAATCAATATCGATCTCGCCCGCATGCGAAATGTACGCGTCGATCCAGAGAAGAAGTTGCTCTATATTGAAGGTGGCGCGCTCTGGCATGATGTGGACGCAGCTGCATGGAAGCACGGCCTAGCTACCGTAGGCGGCACGGTTGCCGACACAGGAGTTGGAGGGCTGACTCTCGGCGGTGGCTATGGTCATCTCAGTGGGAAGTACGGATTGGTGATTGACAATCTTGTGAGTATCACGACGGTCCTTGCGAATGGCGATATTGTCCAAGCCAGCGAGGCCGAGCATCACGACCTGTTCTGGGCTTTGAAAGGCGCAGGGCAGAACTTTGGTGTGGCAACGGAATTTGTGCTGCGAGCATTTAATCACGGAGAAGCCTACACGGGCACCATGCTGTTTCCGCCAACTTCCGAGATTGTGGGAAAGGTCGTCAAGGCCTTGAACGACCTGTTCGCGGTCAGGGAAACTGCTAATGGCCCTCGAACAAAAGCGGGAGGACGCCTGAGCTGCTTATTCGGTATCACGCAGCCGCCGCCGGCCGAAGGTCGTACCATGCTGCTTCTCAACGTTGCTGCAGTGGATATAGCCAACGAAGCTGAAGGCATAGGACTTCTGAAGCCCTTCACAGATCTTGGTCCGGTCCTGAATACTGTAGCAATGGCGCCATACCCCAAAGTCAACGATCTTGTTCTCGCACAAGTTGGATACAGGAGCAGCATGAAAGGTGCTGCCTTCATCCCACCACTTCGGCCAGAGTTTGTGCTCGAAGTCATGGCCTCTTTCGACAAGTTTGTAGCAGCCGTTCCGGATGCTGCGGCAAGTATCGTCGCTTTCGAGTACTACGACGCGATCAAGGTAAACGAGTCCGATAGTGGCAGCTTCGCGAACAGAGGCTATCATCTCAATGGACTGGCTCTGCCAAGCTGGCAGGATAAGGTGAACGATTCCGTATGCCGTCAGTGGGCCCGTGATGTGTCGAATATGTTCAAGGCAGAGCTGAAGAACCAAGGCCATCATATCAATAAGGGTGTGGAAAGTGCTAGTCGACGAGGTAAAAAGGGAGCCACGATGTTGTATGGTAACTACGATGTGAGTGTATACGCAAGCGACTATGGCAACACCTACAAGGCTGACCACACTCACAGCAATATGATGAGGCCATAAGGGATATCTTTGGCGCTCACTATGAACGACTACAGAGCATCAAGGCAAAGTATGATCCAGGGAACATGTTCAACAAGCTCTTTGCGATAACACCAGCCCGTACCAATGGCGCTCAGCTTTGAATCTGAGCGTTATCTAATGCATTAGATTTTTGTACCATCCCGATTCGCTCAATGCTCACATGGGATCACCAGCGTTTCCTGCATGGCCACACTCACTCAAGCAGTGCCGCACGTCTTGTAATTACCGCCCTGACACGGACAGAGCTGCTTAGCTGCTGGTGTTCCTTCGCAAGGATTGTTGTCGTCGCAATACTCTCGCGAACACAACTGAAGCCTTCTGAACAGAGCAGGATCGGTATTTCTTTTCAGGATCGACGGTACGCCTTGATACCAGTATTTCGCAGGAAGAATGTGTTCAGGCGGATCCCGACAATTTTCTTCAGCGACGTCGTGGCCATTGACAGTGGTCCACAGTCTGTGTTCTTCGGGTCGATCAGATTCCAATTCCATCAATTCGTCATTGGCAAGGGGAAAGTAGTTGATCACGATCCCCTTTGCATCGAAGGCGCGGACAACTCCGTCGTTGCCCACATGGACTGTGTCTCGAATGTCCTCTTCCAGAGCCCTGATTCGGGACAAGATGTCGTCCTGTCGTGGATTGTTAGTGCGAGAACTGCCTCAAAGCCAGTGCGAGCCTACGAGAGATGCAAAGGCGGGAGCAGCGGCCAAGAGGAAGAGTCCGAAGAGTCTGTGGCCCAGCATTCTGACTGATGTTCGAATCCTCGAGCTGCAAGCTAACTGGAAAGGATTGAAATTCAGGTGAGCAAAGACGGCGAGTGCGCAGTAGTTGAAGTAAGATAGTGAGGTGTGGGGACCGCAGTAGTTCCAAAGCTTGGGTGAGGGTTGACACTACACTTACATGTCTAGCGCGTCCTCTAGCATGTGCTAACGACCATGCCAATGTTCCAGATCGTCACGTATGCTTGCTTCCCTCGTATCCATACATGTCGCATCAAAGACCTTTCCAATGACTGTTCAAAGATCCGAAACGCTCGTGGTCGATGATATCCTGTCACATCTCTGGTCAGGAGGAGAGGTTGGGTTGTGCCGGGCGGCAAGGCAAAGAACGATGTGCTTTAGCTGTGAGTAAGCAAGTGAGTGCGAGAACTCCAACGGAGACAATCTGTTCGGGTGACAGACAGGTAATGTAAAACAACTGAACAGGTTTGTGAGCATGTAGCTCTAGATAGGCTGAGAGGATCTCAGCCATTCTCCTGTTTTCTTCCTACAGAGTCAATGGTGGAACGCCTCCAGCGGCCTCAAGAGAGAGTTCCAAACATATGCAGAAGTTACGTCTGTGCGTGACCGCAGACGGGAGAGTCACATTTCAGGACAAACGTGAGCGAGATAGCATGACTGTTTGATACAATATCGTCGAAGGAGCATAGGCACAACGGCTGGTGGAAAAAAGGGTATCCCCATGTCCTACTGGAGAACTCCAGTGCTGAGTCATTCTCGGACGTTCTTCACCCTGGCATCAGACCCTGGACACCTTTCGGCATGACTTCACTCGGTAACCCGAGCGCTGTGTCGTCACAGCTGTCCCAAAACTTTTGTAGCGGCAATGAATCATTCGAGCTACTCGCTATTCTACATTACATAGACATACAATTTCACAATAGAGCATAGATCCCGTTTGCAAGCAGCTCGAAATGGCACCGAATTCTCGCATCATTCTTACTCGGCACGCACAAGCAGAACACAATGTAGACCTCGACTATACCAGTGCGTTTTGCTAACGTCTCAATGCCGAACATCCACTTACGATATCGCACAGTCCACGACGCCCCTCTCACAGCCCTCGGCAAGAAACAAGCCCAAGCTCTGGTTCCGCAAATTTCCGAACTCGCAAAAGAAGTCGACCTCGTTGCCACGTCACCTCTCAAGCGAACACTTCAGACAACAAAACTCGGGTGGGGTCCTGCCATAGACCGTCTAGGCGGACTGTCAAAAGTAGCTCTCGTCCCAGAGTTCCAAGAATGCAACGATTTCCCCTGCGACACGGGCTCCTCAGCCAGCACTCTTTTCAAGGATCCTGAGCTTGAGGGGTTTGATTTCTCTCATCTTCCAGATGATTGGACCTCCAAGAAAGGCTTCTGGTCCGCGGATAGAGGACTAATTGCTAAACGCGCAAAGTGGGTTCGACAGTGGTTGCGTGACCGTCCAGAGGAGACGATCGTTTTGGTCGGACATGGAGATATCCTGAGAGAGGTGACCTGTGATGTCAACGGGCCGAGCGGATATGGATGGAGAAACGCGGAGGTGAGAATCTTCTCATTCGATCCAGAGTGGGTGGAGAAGGACGAATGTTTTCTCAAGCAGCAGAAGGGCAAGGAGGTTGCTGTTGCGGGAGGGTATGGGCCGACGAGTACCGAGGATGATCTGTTCTCTGGGAATGGAAAACTGTGAGGAAGAAACGAATTGAGCCTGATAAGGAGGAATCGTTGGCTGCATTGCAGAACGGGACTACAAGTTAGAGGAATAGAGAATACATGATAGATCCTTACAGAATTGACTTGATGCTGAGAGTGATGTACAGAGTTTTCGGCGTTCAATATCGCGGCCTTTGGCATATTGGTCTGAGTTACGGCCATCGTCGTGCCAATGACTAATGCTTCAGGCGCGGGTCAGAGAAAGATACGCATCGCGTTGCCCGAAGCTTGAGGTTCATCGAGAACGGCCTGAGAGACTCTGCGCACGGCTGCATGCGCAGATGCTTGATGCGTAAACTGATGTCCGCTGCGCTCATGGAGCTTCCACGGCTTCAGTCCGCCGAGTCGACGAGAGTATTGCGACAAGGTAAGCCACTGCTCAATGCGCGGGTATCCTCCTGGCTGTAGCTGGGCGCGGACAGACCATCCGCGAGCCAGCTTAGAAGATTGGCGACAGACATTTGCGATCAAAGACTTTCCAGCGATCAGAGTGTCTGTGGATACGATACGTCCTCGACAAGGGCGAGGTCCTTCCAGAGCACGTGCTGCACCTGCTTGGGCACAGCGGATTAGCTTCCCGACTTGCAGCATCGACCATCGCCAACGGATCTTTCAGTATTCGTCCAGATGTGGGTTGAGTCGTTCGTATTTCACGAGGCACCTCTCGGCGGGAATGAGCTCTCCTTCACCACACCATCCTTCTCGACCCGCACAAAGCGCAACACGCCCAACTCAAGCCAACTGCCTTTCCAGGCGTCTAACTTCATCAACGTTCCTTCGTCCTGCAGATCCGGTACCCAGAACCCGCTCTCGAATTCCTGCTGCTCTGACTTGATCGCCTGCTCGAGCAAAAGTTGTCGGTTGCTCGGAGGCCTGCCTGGCCGCCTCTCTGCTTTCAGAGATGCCAATTCCTCGTCGTGTCGACTGAGATACTCTGCAATATCGGACTTGATTTGATCAAGATCAAGTGGATGCAGGGTCTCCGGGAGTTTGTCTTGGAAAAATGCTACCCGGTCTAACCAAGGACGATTCTGCTTCTGACGGGTAGCGTTGATATTTGCGACCCGCTCGTCTCGGGCACCAGCATTTCGGATCCTTTTGGCATCGCGACTGTTCTCGTGGAGGGCGTTTATCTTGGCACCCTTCTTCTTGTGAACGTGCTTGACGATCTTGCTGTGCTTTGAGGGCATCTTGGCTGCTGTCTTGCGATGTCGTCGATTTGCGACTTGCCTCTAGAAATTTTGGCTGAGATTCCAAGGCTGCGCACGTCCCACACAGAGAGTTTCTTGGCGCGATCCGGATCGACGCGTGCCTGCTGGCGTTTGACGCGCCGCAACTCCACCAGCACTTCCCGGCCCATGACCGCTGCAGCTCTAGAGTGCAGGACAATAGCACGACAATACGACATGACCGCGACGGGATACTAACAATACAGACACCATGGGCATTCAAGGTGAGCGCCTCCTCTCCTCCGCCCTCCCCTCCCCTGATTTCCACTGACGCCGCCAAATAGGACTCTTGCCGCTGCTCAAGAGCATCCATAAGCCCACCCACCTGCGCAACTTCGCCGGCCAGACGCTCGGAGTCGACGCCTATGGCTGGCTGCATCGCGGCACCGTCGCCTGTGCCATTGAGCTGGCCGAGGGAAAGCCAACCCGGAAGCACATCGACTTCGTGCTGCACCGCGTCCGGATGCTGATGCACTTTGGCGTGAAGCCATACCTGGTCTTCGATGGCGACTATCTGCCGAGTAAGTCACACACCGAGATGGAGCGGGCAGCACGGCGGAAGGAGAGCAAGCGAGTGGGATTGGAGATGTTGAGAATGGGCCGGCCTTCGCAGGCCCAATTGGAGCTGCAGAAGGCTGTGGACGTGACTCCGGCAATGGCACGCGAGATCATTGAGGAGCTCAAGAAATTGGGTGTGACATACGTCGTCGCGCCGTACGAAGCCGACAGCCAGCTGGCATATCTCGAGAAGCAGGGCCACATCAATGGTGTCATCAGCGAAGACTCCGATCTCCTGGTCTTTGGCGTCAAGTGCCTTCTCACCAAACTCGACCAGTATGGCGAATGCATCATGGTCAACCGCGCCGACTTCACTTCTGTCCGCGACGTCAGCCTGGTAGGCTGGACTGACAAGGAGTTCCGCATGATGACCATGCTCAGTGGCTGCGACTACTTGGCAGGCATTGACAAGATGGGCTTGAAGACTGCCTACCGCCTGGTCCGGAAGCATAAGTCCGTGGAGAGAATCGTCCGGACAGTACAGTTCGACGGGAAGATGAGAGTGCCTAAGGACTATCTGGAACAATTCTACCGAGCGGAGAGGACATTCCTGCACCAATGGGTCTTCTGCCCGGAAGCCAATTGTCTTGTCAACCTCAACCCGCTCCCTACAGGCCTGACTGCAGAGTCTATGCTATACATTGGCAGCTACGTCGAGCCAGATGTAGCTGCAGGCGTGGCTTGCGGTGACCTTGATCCCAACACCAAGAAGCCGATCGTGCTCCCGAATACATTCAACAGACTCTGGCAACCCCCACCGAGACGTACGGTATCAGCCCCTCTCGAGAAGCACGCTGGCAGGCCCATCGACGAATTCTTCAAAGCACGCCGGGTCCCTCTTGCTGAGCTCGATCCAAACTCCCTCTCCCTCACGCCCAGCCAACTGCGACTCCTCGGCCAACAAGGGCCAACCTCGTGGTCCACTACGCCTGTGACTGGGATCCAATCTGCCTCACGCGTACCGGCTCCGCGTTTCTTTGGTGGCTTGCGCACCGCCAATGTACAGCCACCGTCTTCAGCACCACAGGTTTCCCGCCGCACTGTTACTGATCCTTTCCCAACTCATCGAGCTTCTCCGAAGCGGCAACGCTTATGCTCAGACTCTGGCATCACCGCCGCTATGAAAGGGAGCCAAGGCGTCGAGTCAGCCACAAGCAAGTTCTTTGCCAAAGCTGCAGCACAGCCTAGTCCGTCAGTGCGTCGCAAGTCCAGGCGTGTAACAGAGGAGTTCGACCTATGGTCGGATGATTCTGTTGCTGAGGCTCTCGCGGCAGCGACTCAAGATCCAGAGCTCATCGAGAAGACCGATGTCAAGAATGATGCGGACTCTTCCGAGAAGACCGCCGTCCCCGCATTGTCGTCTCCCCGGAAGAGAAAGAAGCTACAAGTGTTCGCAGATGGTGACGATGCCACAACCTCACAGTCGACGGTGGACACCAGCGAGACAAGTACTCAGTCACAAGCGTCCTTCAGCACGACAGCAACGTCCTTCAGTAGCAGCACACAAGAACACAGCGTCTTCAGCAAGGGCGTTCGCCTTGACTTCGAGGCCATGAGATACAGCGGGACATCGATGGGGAAGAAGACGCTCTCGCGCACATCTTCTGCCACGTTGCTCCCTCGTACGCCAGTCAAACGATCCTCAACACTGCTTCTCGGGCCGAAAGTCGAAGAGAGCCCTGCGGACATTGACGATAGCGGCATTGTGCTTGAGTCGCCCCCAGGATTGCCAGCTGTCGAGTTTCGCTCCGATGTGCCCGAAGCCGACAGCGCAGTCATCAACGAGGACGAGTGGCAGGACGTGGAGAAAGAGCCTGCTGTGTTCGGTCACGCATTGTCAGATTTACCGGTGGAGGGCAGCGAAGATCTGCTCGTGCCAGAAAGCCCGAGCGAGGCTTCAGAGGAGGGCAAGAAATCGGCTCTCAACCTGAGTCGGTTCGCATTTGCAGGTTAGATGGAGAGATTCTGTTCGAAGAAGACGATTGATTGAGAAGCTATCGGTTAGCTGAGCAGCAACACAGCAGAGTGCAGAGACGGAGCAGTGCAGCAGCGACATGTGCACAGAGAAAAGCATGCATGATACCCGGTTAGGAGACGAAGCGATTACTGCCATGACTACCACGATGTCACTTTTGTGGAGCGTTCAGCGTTAGACAGGCATGATACCGAATACTATGGTGTACAGAATTTTGCAGTGACCTTTTACCTGCTTCTGACTTGTACTACTTCTGAATATGATCCTCTGTATCTGTCTACTCTGGACCTCTTTAGTGCGACGGACACCACGAGTAGCATAGTTTGGCTACGTCGTGCGCAGAACCAGAGAAAAGCTCAACAGCATGCCATTGACCGTAGTCGTTTTGCACATCTCTGTGTCTCTCGAAGTGCATGCCAACAACTGCTTCATTGGAAGCTCTCATCGTCAGAGCCCAGTCGTGGAGAGTCTGCTGCGAGGTCCGATGGCAAAGGCAGCTGAATGCCAAATGGAAGCAGCAGTGACGATGGTCCGAAGTCATGGTGGACTTGAGAGAGATGCAGGGCGACATGCTGGCTGTTGCAACAAGCTCACACCGCCGGCGATAACAAATGAGAAAGAGTCAAGGCCAGCTCACGTCAAACGAGCCTGCAGCATTACACTGGCAATGAGCGGACTGAGACCCATCCCAGGCTTACCAGGCCACTTCTGCTGACGGCTCGGACATTTTTGATCTTGTCCAAAGCATGGTCTTGCAGTGTGGCTTCGCCTCGCATCATAGGTCCACGAGTCTACTGCTGAATTGTACCGTCAAATATATTTGCTCCCGCTCCACGTAAGTCGAAGCGGCAGAGGTAAGCCAACGGGTTGTGTCCATCCATCTATCCGTCCTTTCCCCTCTAATCAACCAGTGGTTTGGTCGGTACAGTGAATAGGAAGGAATTCAGTTTATGTATGGAAGGAAAAGAGAAAGCCGCGCGAAGGAAAAAACGCGTCAAAGTCATGTCCGCGGCCACGTGCCTTTCTTGGCAACAGTGGGGAATTGGGGCAGCAGCGACTAAGGGACCGGCCTATCACAAGTTACGTATTCACCACAAAGCAACGCATTTGTGACTCGATCCTCGTTCACTACTTAGACTACTCCTAGTCCCCTAGCCTTACAGGAGCAGTCAGTCAGTACCCTCAACCCACCCGCGACAAAGTACAACAACGACGGGGTCCTTGGACATCCAGCAACAATACCCCACCAACCCCTCGAACACTTTTCGAATACCCCGCCAACGAGTACACAATATGTCGTCCAGAGGCGCCACGAGAGGCCGTGCTGGCAAGTTCGGCAAGGCAAAGCGAGGAGGTAATAATACAGCACAGCAGGTCAGCGTATAGAGACACTGACACATTTCCAGGAGGACGTCACTTTAGCAAGAACCTCGCTCCCCTCGATGCAGATGGAGCAGAAAGCTCCATGTGGGCAGACCCGGCGGAGCAAGACGATGACGACTCTTCAGAGGAGGAAGATTCTTCAGAGGAGGAGTCAAGCGAGGACGAAGGTGGACCAGCCTCCCAGCAAAAGGAGATGACACGTGAGGAGCGACGAGCCGCGGCAAAGGCAAAGAAGGAGGCTGCGATTAAGAAGAAGCAGGGCGTTGTCGAGGCTGGTGACCTGCCACCAAGTGACAGCGACGAGGATGAGGACGACGACATGCCCGCAAACCCGAACCACAGTGCATCGGCTCGAAAGCAGGCGGACAAAGCACCGCCGAGCGCAGAAGACGCGGAGAAGCAGACGGCAAAGGCGAAGAAGACTGGCGACCTGTCACAGCTGTCGAGGCGCGAGCGAGAGGCACTGCAGGCTCAGCAAGCAAAGGAGAGATACCAGAAGCTGCACGCAGAAGGCAAGACGGAGGAGGCCCGAGCAGATCTGGAGCGCCTGAAATTGGTGCGAGAGCAAAGAGCTGAAGCTGCCGCACGCAAGGAGGCCGAGAAGCAAGAGCGTGAATTGATTGATAAGGAGAAGAAGGAGCAGATGGCGAGACTCGAGCGTCAACAAGCACAGAAGGCTGCACGTGGTGGACGTGGAGGCAAGAAAGGTGGAAAGGCCTGAGGTTGTCTCGAAGGATCTTGTTGTGCTGCGAGTGGAAGTTGATGATGAGCGTCCTTGCATAGTGCAGCGATTGCGTGACGATAGACGCATGGCATGGCTGCGGCCTGCTCACGAATTGAAGAGACTTTTGCATTTAAGAAGCCTACGGATGCTCATCAGTCGGCCCTCCCACGCTAACGATTCTACAGTGACAGGCTGAAATCCCGAGTGACCTCTGATCCAGCGGACCTGTTTTTGGTGCAGAAAGCACTGCTCTGCAGAAACGGCTGTAGGTCCAAAGCAGCCGAATAGATGCTTTTCGTCGCCCGCAAAGGCCTGATTCACTTTCATAGTAGTCCTTGCTGAAATTTGGGAGGAACGGCATACATCCAACATCGCCATCGCCAGCCAACGTGAGGCAGCAATTCAGGCATCCAATTTCGTGAAATCTGACCGCTCTTGACCCTTCCTCCACGTCCGTCACCATGCATCAACCAATCCATTGTGTCTGTCATTGGTACAGCCGGACCCAACAAGCAGATGTGCTCAAGCTAGCTGCTCCATGGCCCGACTTCCTCGCCCGGAGGATCGAGGGCAGGAATGCCAATGCACACCAAGACGACAGCATATATACACCCAATTCCACGTCGAGTTTCATACTCTCCGACCTTTGATCATGTCTCTGCATGAACACGAACACCCCTCACCGGTGAAGCAGCTCGCTTAGGTCCGAGGAAGCAACCAAGCTCACGTCGCCATGGTTGGGCAGTCATTGAACGGAGTGGGCTAGTTAGCTTTGACACCTGTGCGCCAAGTCAGGTGGCGTGGACGAACTCTATTTTGTGCATTTACTCGCCGACAGCAAAACACGAGATGGCTCCTTCTTCCTCGACGGAAGCCGCATGGGAGTCAGTATCCACAATCCTTCGGTGATGAAGAGCATAGCGGAAGCATAGGAAAATCTGACATAGCTTGAAGAAGCCAGCAAAGACTGCTCCGTGCCGGAATGAGACGAAAGCGAACTGGAACGGAGACCCACAGAAGATCGGAAATTGGCATAAGAGCCAGTGTTCAAGTGGATAGTGGTCTGTAGGCATACTCTTTGGAGATAGTCAGCGAGAGGAAGCTGACAATGCCAAGATTCCGATCGGCCAGCTCGTCAATATTGGAGAAGACAGCGAATTCCGAGCACCTTCAAATACACTGCAGATACCAAGGTGTGCTCGAGCGAAGCTTTAAGTCCATTCGCCACAGGCGCCCATTGATCCCTCTCCTTCGAAGCACAAAATGTCGTCTTCAGAGTTCTCAGCGCTCTCGGCAAGTGCAACACCTGCATCCGAGCAAAGCGCCGATTCCGGATCTGTCTCGTCTGCAACCACAGCACATTCCGCCGGGATACCGGCACCTGGCCAGAGTGTGGCACAATACCTGGAATCGATATGCGTCAGTGGAGCGCTGGCAATCAACGATCGAGACTTCGACTACGAGAACAACGATCTCTACAAATGCGTTTCTCCCAACTTCAGAGCTCATTTCGAGAATTTCCCTCATCCATTGACACTTCTCGAGCACAGCAGTATCCTCCGGCAGACTATTGAAGCTTTCCCGGCGTATCACGTTGAGGTCAAGAATGTCAATTCTGAAGTCAAGGAGGAGAGAGGAGAGGCAACTGTTCATATGGAGTCAGAAATCACTGGAGCTCCGGAAGGCGTCAAGACGTTTCTTATCAATGAGTTCAAGTTCAGAAAGGTTGAGGGCTGCTGGAGATGTTTCGTTCATCATGGCATGAAGGGCATCGGCGACCACAGCCCGATGATGAACCAATTCTGAAGACCGACCTACGAGCTGGCAATGCGAAGGGAGACTGAGGTAGATCGCACATTGATTAAGCAGATCATGATATTCTCAAAAGGCTTCAAGACGTCCAACTGATCCGAACCTGTCCAGCGAGAGTAACAATCTCAGAATGGCAGATCTGCCGACCTCAGTGCACTGACCCATTCACTCGCGTTTTCATGAGCGTCCTTTCACATGCTGTTCACCTTTCACTTCTGAACCCTTGTCACATGCACGGCGAACACAAAAAGATCTTCATCGTTTCCCATCAACCTGACCACCTAACACACTGACGACGACAACCACAACTCGCACTCGTCTTCACCGCACTCACACTCTCCAACACCAATTCAACTTCACAAAAACCAAGCTACATCCCCATCAACCTGCAATATGGGTCTCATCAAGATCGCTGTCGCTGCTCTCGGCGCCATCAACGCAGTCACTGCTCGTGTCGCCCAGCCAGTCGCCGCTGTCGACAACACTGTCACCGCCGACTCGAACACCACCCTCACCGCCACTCTCTTGCCGCGCGACCCTCTCGCTCCCAACACCGCCACCTGCAAGAGCTACAAGATCGACAACTCGCGCTTCTACGTCCTCAACGTTGGCGTCCCACCACCAGCCGACCCCGAGTGCCACGATCTGCTCCGCGAGATGATCGTCTATGTTCTCATCAACGCTGGCTCCGGTTTCGCCTGCTCTCGCATCGAGGGCGACCAGACCTCTCTGCAGTTTGAGACACCAGACGTCCTCGACAACCAGCGCAAGGACGACCGCAACAACGAGCAGCTCGTCAACGCTCTTCAGCACGTCTTCCCGACTGTTCCGTTCTGGCATGAGGGCATCTGCCACTCGGGCGAGTACCCACGTCCCAACTACGTAAGTTGATACCTTGACGAGTGCATTTGAAACAAGCTGACATATTGACAGTGGACCGGCGACCCATCTAACGCCAAGCGCGCTCTCGAGGACGGTCGTGAGGCAAACGAACAGATGGTCTTCACTGACTCTGAGTTGGCCTAAACGACCTGCTTTTCCACCCATCCCAAGCTCGCTCGACTTGCGCATGACACATTCGATAATAACGGGTGGGACTCCCAACATCGAGGTGTTTCGGTCAACTGAGCGAGGTACCACTGTGCACTGCGATGTTTCCATTCACACGCTGCATCAAAGGCACTAGCCCTGCGGCGACATGGTAGGTTCACTGGATCGAGAAGAGATGATGCTCTGGTTGCCAGCGAGTGGCTTGACGGCCGCGGCGGTACGCGAGCACTCTTCCAATGACCAAATATGGGCGGCGACGATCGACGCAAAGCTAGCCTAATGAATGAAAACGATATAATTACATTGATCGATCACCATGATCCTCACGTGAAACCAGATCCAGTCGATTTACTTTGTCGACCGGTGTCGTGTCACGAAGGGCAACACAAGAGGTAGGGCTGTGACAAAGTTCTTGACGACAGGATGCAGCAAATGTTCCGTTCATTGCTACGGTTTTTGTGTAAGTCGAAAGGTGGTGGCCAGGAGAGCCCGAACCTTTCAATTGCTAGAAATAGCTTGTGTTCCTCCAACTTCGATCCCTTCTTATGCAAATCCCCATCCCACGTGCGTCTGCTCCGCCAATTCAGGCGTGCGTTAAGACATCTATGTAGCGCAGGCGACACCGTAGTAGTACAGCTGCTCGCCCTGACCACGGTTTTCCATTCTTGGGTTGGTGCTGCAGCACTTAGCGCCACAGTCTTGAAGAATTTCGCCGCTGCATTGATCCTAAAGACTGGTCAGCTACTGTCGCAACTGTAAGCGTCCCTTGCAGCCGAAGGTACCCTGCAGCAGCAAGCCGATTGCTTACAAGCCATCTGTTCAGAATCATTAGCAGTGTTCATCTGTTCTCCAAGATATCTGTATCATACCGCGAGGGAGGTCAGTCCCAAGACTGAAGCGAAGATGGAGATGAAGTTGACCATTGTGGCGGTTGAAGTATTGTTGTTTGGAGATGTGTGTTGTGGTTGTGTCTGATGCTTCTTTCGACTTGACGGTCGATGGACTGTCTTATACATTGATCAAGAGCCGATTGTGCCGCTGAACTCCATCGTTGCCGGCGGCTGAATACGAGCAATACCTGTGCTGCAGCCAACGCCGGACTTGGTCGTGAGGCAATCGTGTATCTCCTGACAAGTGAAACGGCCGTACAACCATGGATTGCTGACGCTCATGCTTGCTAGTATTCAAACAATGGCTCGTCGAGCCTCCCTGACGAGGCCAAGCCGACGACATGGTATGACGAGAATGTCGACAATGATAGTACTTGCGCATGGATTGTGATCTTTATTGCTGAGTGGAGTCACATGCTGGTTTCGTCACTGCGGCCGTGTTGATGTTCAAATTGTCTTGAATGTGGCTCTCTTTGCATATACATACGGAATGAATCTCGAGAAGGGGTCGATATCTCGTAAAAGGTTCTCTCATGGCTCGCGTATAGTAAAGAACCACTACCATCACGGCTCAACGTCACGCAAACTTCCACGGTCAGATTTCTGAAGGCTGTAGGTGCATGGCTCCCTCTTGGCGTGTTTGCAGCACGGACATGCTTCACTTCGGCGAGCCTTAAACTCACCCGAAGTAGTGCTTATATTCTGATGAGACTTTTGGTTGGGCAATCGGCCTCTATACAAGTCGTCATCTGTATATTGGACACGAAAGGCAGGGTACACGTCGACTACTTCGTCTTGGCATTTGGACTTTTGCGGCAGCCCCTGCAGTGCCGCCGTACTTCCATCCCGAGTCTGCTTTGAAGAAGGCCGTCAATTGCATTTGTAACCAATGGAGTTTTATGGAGACTTCCACTCTCCAGCCCAAAGCTCATACCCATGGGCTCAACGTAAGCTTATGACGAATTGCATGGAGCCATATAAGGTACAAGGAAGAGTAGTAGGGTTTGCAGGCAAGAGACCCAACCGCACATTCTGAAACACGACTGCTTATAGGCATTCGAAAATACTGTCATTCAAAGAGTAGGACGATAGCTGGTGCCCAAACTTTGATCTCAGAAACGAGCTGTCGAACTCAAATTTCCCGGATCACTAGGGACACCTACAGACGCCTTCTTGCATCCAGGTTTTTGATCTGGAAGTGATCGATCTTCACCGCTCCTACAACGTGCGCGGACTCATAGAATGTCATGTTTCCATGACTTGCCACCTATATCTCACGCATCTAGCCCCTTGGCGCCGCAGGCTTGATGCTTGTGCCTCTCCACTGGACCTTCGGCTTGCTCAGATTGGCAAATTTCAAGGCCGTCATCTGCTCACTAAGTATTGTCTTAGTACCGCATACTCATCTTTCCTTTACTGAGGGACATGCATTGGAGCAATTCCATTGGCTGGCGCTATACTACTTACTTTACTTCTAGGCACTACTTAGTGCGAAGCATTGGGAAAGAGCTCCACTCACTACAGATCATTTTAGTTAACAAATAGCCCTTGTACTTGTCTTTGTCGGGCCTACTGCGCCTATCTCTCAGCGTCAGCATAGAGCATTCGAAGCAAGCCCACGTATGATGGAAGTCATTCGTATAGAAAGGACGACAGAACTTGTTACTGCTGGACAGCAACACAAACTCGAGGTACGTTCGAACAGATGGATATCAGAGAACAACGCTGTGGAAAATCTACAAGGCCTCAAAAACAGCCTATTTGCGAGCTTCTGTCGATGCAGCTTCACAATTCGACCAATAGCTGTCGGCTCTCCCCCCCCAAATACTGCTCTCGAAAAGATTGCCTGAGAGATCCTCACGTCCCTTTTAGCGTAAGCTAACGAGTGGCACAAAATGATTTCTAAAGAAACATCATCAACGGAACTCGCATCGCTTTCGTTTCTGTTCCTACATGGGATAAATGCTTCGACGTGCTGACCGGCCTTCCAGTACTGCCCGCATAGCACATATCCGATGGAATGAACCACTGATCTCCAGCCAAGGGAAAGAGACGGGCAGCTCGGGATCGTGCCTCGGAGACAAGCAACACAATCCGAGAACGCAACGGCAATTGTCATCATCCCGAAACACATCATCCATTCCCTAGGGACCAAGCTGAGCGACGGACGAAACACTTCAACATAAAGATTCGGGACGGCGAGAGTCTCGCAGGGGATGAATATGACGGTCCCTAATTGTAAATGAAGAAAGCTGTATGGGCTGTGGTCAAGCCGAATATTAGTCTCTCAGGCTTAGGGCCATGTCTGGCGAGGAGATGGTAGGGAGATCAACAAGATGTACGACATGCTACGTGGACTACGGAGACGCATTCATAAGGGGTTAAAGCGAGACATCGCCAGCAACAGTCACCTTCTTCAACAGGTCAGTCGCATGACTTTTGGCAAAACACGAAGCGCCAGCAATGAAGTCGTGAAGCTCTGACCTTTCCGCAGCGACATGGTGTGTTTTGTACCCCTCAAGCATGTTGTTCAATTAGTATTTGCACCATTATCTGCTCCCGAATCAAAGAATTAATCTAAGCGTGTCACAGGGATGCGCCCTTGGCAAACAGAAATGGTTAATGGCTAAAATGATTGGAGAGCAGTCGTCGCCGACTCATCCTACTCGCCCATCCCACCGCATCATACTTTCCACCCACCCTCTACTCGATGCTGTATGGTCCGTCTTCCGCACACTATGATTCAGTGTAAGTCTCGGGTCGCAGACACACTCACGGGGTCGACACGTACGCAATACGATTTGTAAGAGCTGCCAGCTGTTGCCTTCCAAGTGCACTGGTTCTTTGGAGGTCCCTTAACCATTCCGGGGTCTCCTTCGCTCGGCACGCACTACGTATGTAAGAGTTATGTTCTGCTGTTTTAGGCTCATTGACCGCTACGTACACTCCACGCCCATGATTGTGGCTCCTGGCAGCCATTTTGTAAATGTCCAGCAGCGAAGCAGGCCGCTGCGTTGGTGCAGGAGATGTAGCATGCAACTATCGTTAGAAGGATCGACGACTTCATCTTTGCTGATTTGTATTCAGTTGCCAGGAAACAAGGACGGGCGAGTGGTGACCGGAAGAAATCAGGAAAAGGAAGAGTAAGTGCACGGCAGGGCTGCCGGAAATGGCTGCACTTATCGCACTTTCGAGAGTGCACAATCTCTGCTCGAGTCTCGAGCATTGGTACCCGCTACCTATATTGGATTAGTGAACAGACGCGCATTGTACATCTGCTAATACACACAAGCATTCGGAAGGTGTGCTATGGTCTTGACCTATGCTATCCCGGATGAGCTTTGAGTGGACGTTTGTATGAGTTTCTTGCACTACGAGATTGGGCCGAGGGGATGAAGGCCGCGAGCACGAGGCTAGACACGACGCCCGGAGCGCCAATTGTGCGAAGCGAAACATACCCTAACAGCGGACCTAACCGGACGGCCCTCCGGGGCTCTAGACCTCCGGCCTCATCAGCGAATCAGAGGCAACCTTTGACGCGATGAACGACACTTGCGCTTGAACACATGCTCCAATTCGGCTCAGCACATAGTCCTCGAAATCCTTAGAGCCACGGAACATAGCGACCAGTCAGCCGAGTAATGCCAGACCATTCCAGATGTGTAATGTATGCGAAGCGGTGTCTCAGATCTGAACAGTGCCGCCGGAGGCTACGACCTCCCTTAGGTGGAACTGATTATCAAGCGACAGCGACCACTACTTCCGCTCGAGCCTGGTTGCGGTAGGTCGGGCGGTCTCCGTTCCCTTGCTGAGTGTCCGAGACATCGCCACAAAGTAGACCTCTGTGGCAATCAGTATCGAGCGCGATTGAAACGGAAAGCTGTCGAAAGAACGGCGAGAGGCGCCGTCCTGAAGTCATTAGTGTCGCCCCGGCTAAGCATCGGAGGAATCAGAAATCCTGAGCGCTGTCGGACAATCCTTGCCAGGGGGTGGCGTGGCTCCTCGGCTACCACCAATAGGTCCTAGAACATTTGGTAAAGTCGTTCGTTCGCAAAAATTAGCGGCAGCTGGAATCCTCATCACGTTGTCCTTCGCAGCTTAGTGCCTGTAGGCCTGGACATGTATTCCATCCCTTTGACTTACTGTAGGCATACATGAAATTGTTCGAAAGTCACAAGCAAGTCCCGATGCCAAGATAGAAACGCCCATAGTGAATGGACCGTCGTTGGACTCATTTCCAGCGAATCGCTCGTCAAACGGAGACTGATCCCGACTCCAGATTCCCCCACGTCCAAAGTCGGCCGAACAATGGGAGGTCCGGGAAGTACCTTCCTGCGCACGAAGAGCGCACCGCATCTCGCGTTTCGATATCTTCGTTCTGAACTTTGAACAGCGATAGCAGCCTGGGCATATCTCTTTCCAAAAGCGGCCGGCTCGTCGAAGCCGTGCGTGACACCGTCTGCAGTCCGCGGTGAAGAAGTCGTCCGAATGATAGTTGACTGCGATCTCTGCCCACGCAGAACTAATGCGTCAATTGGTCTAACAAGACGAAGAATGCTGCACATCCAGCACAAGCTACTTTGCGATAGCCCAATGCTCGATAGTCGGAGAGAATAAAGGAGCATCTCGGATCGTTCTATAGATAAGCGACACATCTAAGGAATGTGGAGTCGCCGGCCTTTTCTTCGGCTTTGCAGAGGAGTCTTGCCATATTCCAGATCAGTTAACGAAGCTAGCTTGTCCACTTTAAGCAGACTTTCTATCAAGCCTAGCCGGGGATAGCAACTTCACTCTGTGCTCAGTTTTCCGCATCAGCTCTTTTATTGTTCGCAGGCCTGAAGTACCTGACCTTTGGCACTGAACTGGTCAAGCCGTAGACTAATCATGCTTACAATTTTGGCAAGAGTAGCGAATGCATAAAGAATTGTTCCAAACATGAAAAAATGTCTAGACTCCAAGACCACAGGTGCAAAGATATGCCAAAGTCTTACGAGTTCCAAAGCCTTGAAGTGCCATTCGGGCGCGCACAGAATTATTGCTGCGCCATTCGATCTTGCAATGTGCATTGCACGACCCGGCTTAGTTCACGGGGAATTCTCCGTCATTCTCGCACTACAACAACAGGAGATCAGAAGCGAGCCACAAAAGAAGTCTGAGACCGAGGACATACGCAGTACGATTTCAAAGATCCCACTGTTACTTTCCAATCGTAGGGATTGTTCGGAGGGCCCCTGGCCATCTGAGGATCCGCTTCGCTTGGACCGCACTACGTTCATGTATGTTAGAAGAGTTTCCTGCTGCAATGTCGCAGATTGTTGCTGCGTACAGTCCAAGACCATCCTTTTGGTTCCACACAGTCATTCCCTCTGTAGCCAGCCGAGAAGCAAGACGCTGCGTTGCACCCAGATATGAAGGGGATCACGATGGATAGGATCGTAGACTTCATGTTCGATACTTAGTATCTGAGCTGGCAGAGGACAAATATGGAAAACGAGGAATTGCAACGCATGAATGTAGGCAAGAGGATGGTGATGAAGGCGGGTCGGGGGAATGCCAAAGTTATCATCGGTCTATAGCACCTGTGCACAGCCTCGAACGACGACGCCTGCTAGCTGAATCGAGCTACGATGATAGACGGATAACCTGCTTATGCTAAGCACGAGCGTCTATCAGGCTTGCTATGGCTTCGGTCTCTAGTAGCGTGGACAGAATGCTATCTGGCTCCCTCATGAGCTTAGAGTCTTTTGTACTACGAGATTGTACCGATGAGGCTGGTAGGCTAGTCTCAAATTCTATCGTAGAGCACCAATTTTGCGAAGCGGAATTGAGTGCGGATTGATGCCCTTCAAGGTCTCGACACAGACACCTTCGAATTTATTTCAGAAGACTGATGAAATGGAGTCCGTAGTCGATGGAGGACTCGACAAGCGGATTGAGCGTGCCGCGACCTCCTAAAGAACTAATGTATCGTTTTTTCAAGTCCGGGAGGAGCAGGTCTGACTCTTTCGTTTCGGGCGGCCAAACTGGTTCAGCTTAGTCGCTGAGAAAGGCAAAGCAGAACTGGGAAGGAGTTCGATCCAGGCCATCCGACAACCGCTATCGATCGCGGTCGAGGTACATAGCTTTTCACGACTCGTTCGCAGCGATAATGGAACTGTCGAAGCGATGTAGCGACGCGCGTTCCGCAGCTACCGCGCCTGCAGCTTCCAGCACACATAAAGGGGCTCTGAGCATCAAATTGATCTCCATCATCCGTCTCACCACTTCAATCAACGCCGCAAGGCTGTTTCTTGCGTTCATGACAGCTTCAGGGTCTCCAAATCATTGGCTTTGCCGTTGGCCATTTCTTCCTCCGTGAAGAAATCAATGCAGTACTCCAGCTCGCAGTTCTGGTGCTTCTCGACAAATTCCGAAACCTGGTTAGCAGTGCTACAAAACTGCAACGCCTTACAGTCATAGCAGTCCAGCTTTTCTTCTCCAGCTCGGAGACGCAGACCTGTTAATTTCAGGGCAAGGCCTTCATCCTCACCTCTACGCCAATGCGTACCTAAGCGCAGCTCTTTCCGTACAGCATCACGCCACTCTTTGCTTGTCGACCAGTCCCGAGGGTCTGCTGTAGCAATCTTGTTGGTAGGAGGGGCGTCCAGACACTCCATTTCTTCCCAACACTCGTCAAACCATTTCTTGTTCCTGCAGCGAGCTCTTGAGATCTTTCTGTTGGTGATGTACAGAATGCTGCAGGCGGACTTGGAAGGCGACCGGTCGCCTTGCTGGATCGTCTCGGGGTGTGCGGTGTAGTCTTCAGTTTTGATTTCGACTTCGTCATCGTCAATGATCACGATAGGTTTTGTGTAGTCTTCGCCTTTGACTCGTGCTTCGTGTGGATTTTCTCGTGCCGTGACGGTGCTAGGGTCGGGTCGCTCCTGGGGTTGATTCTTCTCGACGCCCACAATGATTTCCTCATCGTCAGTATCTTCTTCGACATGATCTTGTTCGCTCGCTTGGAGCTGGCTGCTCAGTGCCGTAGCGTCGCCAATACCGATATCTTCTTCCGTTTGGGAAGCATCCTCGACTTGTTCAGACTCGGCCATGAGATCGTCTTGTACCCTTTGCTCCTTCATCCAGTCCGGAACCAGTTCCTTGCTGACAGGTCTAGAACCGGATAGATTGAGTTCGCACAAAGCACCGATCCATTTCTGCGCTTTGGATTTGCCCTTAGCCTCCTCCCAGCCGGCGAATTCCATGCGCTCACAGCACTTCAGAAGCTGTATAGCGCGATTGTACTGCTCTACCTCAGGCTGAGGGTCCCTTTTGTGTTGCCATACTGGTAGTTTCGAGTCCTTGTCCAAGTATGTCCTGGGCAGAGTCCCGATGATCGGGTACCAACTTCTCAGCGCTTCGTGGGCAATGTCCAGTGCGTGATCCTGCTCC
The DNA here is from genome assembly GCA_013365195.1 of Cercospora citrullina. NCBI lineage: Eukaryota > Fungi > Ascomycota > Dothideomycetes > Mycosphaerellales > Mycosphaerellaceae > Cercospora > Cercospora citrullina. Next base: position 127,144 of record JAASFF010000098.1, read on the forward strand.
TCTAGAGACCAGTACATGACTTTAGAGCTTATTTTAACCAGCCAAGATACAGCATCGGCAAGCTTTTCTGCATTGTCATCGTTGTTGGCCCGCCTCTTCTTGAGAGCCGCAGCGAGGGCCTTGACTGGGCTTTCGCGCTCTTCAAGTCGGGCTGGACTCTGCAGAACGCTAACGATGTCTCTAAACCGCACTTTGCCCGCCTCCTTGAACTTCATATACGCTGGAAGGAAAGCTGCTGTGAGCATGAAGCTGTCCAAGTCTCGAAGATTGGGCAAGCCGACATACGCGGCAACGCGAAGCCGGCTGCGATGGGCCTCGTTGTATATCTGCTTTTGCAGAAACCGTCCGTGGCACGGCACAGCCGCGCCGACCTTCTCCATTTGATTTTTGGGCACTGCGGTCATTCTCGGGGCTCGCCTTTTGCTCTGTGGAGAAGTAAGCACGGGGTCAGTCTTGCCGAAAGGAGGAGCACGACTGACTTTCAGAGCTGGTCGCCATTCTTCCTCTTCCCCATCCTCATCGCTGACATCACTTCCATCGAGTCCGACCAGTTCGTCACGACTGCGTCGATGATGGGCGGTAGCCAGCTCATCAAGGCCTCCTGGAGCGGCGAGGAAGGCCTTGCTCAACTGGGCACGAACGCCACTTCTAGCTCTTTTGCGCTTGGAGGTTGGCATGATGTGCGCAGTCGAACGCGCACTGCCAGGCCGATTTGAAGATAGGTTGACACTTCTCCGTCAGTGTCGAGCTCGAGATTGTTGTGCGCGTCGGAGACGAGTTTACTGCCAATTAGTTGTGCGGATTAAGCAAGACCTGATTCTCGCCGGCTCAGATAAGACGTGGCAAGTGGGGCCTCCGGATCATCTTTTGTTTGCTGTTGGGGATCTACTTGCATGGAAAGCTTGCTTTTAGCTGTGCATCGAGGATCTCGTCGTCGGTGCGCTGGACGCCTTCTGCTCGATGCACTGGCTATCTCTGACAACCGGCCCAGTGCCGTTGACGCGATGCGGCGGAATGGGCGATCATGTAGTCGAATTCAGTCGCGCACGTTGAAGTGAGACCTGAATGTAGCTTTTAGGCTTTGCTGATTGTGAAAGAGAGCCCCTGGTGGCGCTTTCACATGCAGAATTGGCTTGGCGCAAACAGTGGCCGTCCATGTCTGCTCCTCACTGATGATGCGTGCGGCCAAAGACAACTTGCACATCACTCTCACTCTTGCTGCACCTTGAGCATCATCAACCGTGCCCAAGCAGTCTCGATCTTCGCCTCGACGGCGACACGAACAATCGCCCACGCCGAAAACCAATACTGCGATTGCCTATGACTTGCGCCGTGTCAGCTCAACGCTTGTCGCCAGTCAGTCGCTGCTGAAACTTGATATGGCGCGCGACGGAACGACAGACTGGGAAGCAGACGTCAAGGAGACGCGTTTCGTCATCACAGATGACTTCCAGATACTTGATCCTGCTCCATGGAACTTGAAGGACCTGATGACCTGCCTCGCTATCCAAGGCGGTTTTAGGCGACGGACTACCAGAGATGCTGGCGAAAATGCTGTCTTCGCCGTGGGAAATGCCAGCGCAAGGGGTGCGACATCCCGGTCTCTGCAAACCCGAGAGACTATGAGCACGAAGGTGAGTAGCGTGACGCTGTGCGAGAGGAATTGGGTCTGGCCACGAAGTAGTGATTAGGCAACGGCGAAGGTCTGATCCTTAAGCTTTCGAACCTCCGTCTGCGAGATGAGAACAATCTGTTCCCTTGTTTCCGTGACTCCTTGTTTGAGGGTAACTGCCAGCTCAAGGATATCATCGACTTCGTGAAGGCCCATCCGAATTGCGACGTGGAGTACTGTATCGACTTCTTCACGAAGAAGGATGTCAAGATCGATGATGTCAACGACCTTGAGACTTGCGAGTTCTCCATCAAGAGATGAGATTGGTCTTGGTCGATAAATCCGGTGCTGAATGGAGTTTGGAGAGAGGCTGTGGGTCAGAGCCGCAATCGGGACATCGCCGGCTTAAGCTGCGAATCCAGCCATCTTCTTTGGGGACTTGGAGAGGTGAGCAGTCACCTTGGCTCTCAGGTGTATGCGATAATACGATCTATCAATTGACTCTATGCGGCGATGCTCTACTTTCCCTGCCACTGTATCGTGACATCCACAGAGTGATCTGTGCCAGTATACACCTTCACCTGCGTGCTCCCACTGGGCACCGCATCAGCAGAGAAGTCTCCCGACCCGCTCGCCTGCAGAGTGTTCCCATCTGCAGTGAAGACTGTGCTCGGCACACCTGATCCACAGCTGAAGACTCCAGACGCGATGCCACAGCTTCCCTTGGACGACTTCAAAGTGAATCCATCTCCTGAAGCCGCAGCTGTGAAGGTTGCGCATGTGCCGCTCGTGTACCAAGTTCCAGCAGAGATGATGCAGCCTTTTTGACTGCCACCAGTAACAACGTTAAGGAATCCCGAGCCGGCAAACGGAGTACCAGGAGACGATGTGGGTTGCGATCCTCCGCTTGTCGCTGTCGAAGTAGGAGAGCCTCCACTTCCACCCTTCAGCTTGTACTTGATACCACTGCTCGGGCAGTTGGACTTGGTTAGAGTATCGATGGGCACGAACTCGCCAGTCTGGACCGAGCCGCGGATATTGTAAAAGTACCAGACCTCATTCACAGCTCCAGATCGGCAGCCGATGTATGGAGTCTTGCCGCCGTGATTCTTGGCAAGTGCTTGCTGGATTTGTGACAGGCTGTAAGTCGCACTCGTGGAGGGCGTGACGCCAGCATCTCCAAGCCATTGGTAAGTGGGCAGAGTCTTGAAAATGTCGACCACCTTCTGGAAGAATTCTGGGACTTCTTCAGTTGGTTTGTAGTCGGTGTAGCAATCTGGTTCGAGGGTAGAAATGCAGGTGCCTGGGATCTTGTCAGCATGCAAGCAAGTTTGGCGATCTGCGTTTCATACCGTGCTTGCCCCATTCATGCTCCCAGAACGTCTCAGCGGATCCCGAGTTGCTCTGCCAGTAGGTGTTCATGTAATCAACCAGGTCCTGCTTTCCCGCCGCTTGCAAGATCTGGGTAATGTTGGTGTAGGCGCGGCGATCATCGCAGTTGGCTTCATATGTGCCATCGCAGTTGTCAGGCCATAGTCCGTGGATCTACATCTGCTGTCAGCACTGTCCAATGTATGACTCCCGCATGCAACACTCACAGTCCAACTATCTGCAGGGCCAACCACGGGATCCGTGTCCCAAAATTGTGTCAAGAGCAGGGCGCCACCGGGAGAATTGAAGCAGCAGAGATCATTCTGTGCAGTGGTGTTCTGGCACGACAGCTGTGGATTGTTGCAAGTGGCTGAAGCTGCAAACGCATCTTGCCTCTCGACCGGACTCTGCATAAAGCCCAGCACAGACTGAGCAGCAGCAACACCAGAAAGGGCCACTCGTGAGGCAGTGCGAATGGAAGGCATCTTGTCGGCGATGGCCTTCCATTCATCGAGGCGGCCGGCCAGGCCATCATATACGCCGTCCATGCTGCAGCAGACACTGAACAACCTTCCTGTTCGGTAGCAGCGTCCGTCGTTACTCTCCTAGACTGCTGCTGCTGGCGTCGGTTGGTTGCATCGGCTCGCAGTAATGTGCATTTCGATCACCGTTGTATGCAGTCCGAGGCACGAGGTCATCCACTCATCGTCAGTCGGCGCGGCAACAGTCATCCGACGCCATGTTTCGCGGTCCCTTGCACGCGCGGAGCAGGGAGGCGTGCGTGAGTGATTGGGTGGAGTTGGAGATAAGACTTGTCGATCCCCGGCGGCTCGGTTCGTTCCTGCGTCGCGGGATTGGCAGGGCTTGTGTGGACATGCGATGACCGAAGTGAAACAGCTTGGGGAACTTCCTATCACTCACCTCCGCCCGCCATGTCCTTTGCCATTTCCGCGAGGCCATACCAACGTCTGCTGTCATGTAGTCGCCGCCAGTACAGCTCCCTGGCCTCGCCCGTCAAAATCTCCTCCATCGCCGCTCCGCACACCGGCGAAATCACCGTCGTCTCGTTGAACCGGCCCAAGGCGCGCAATGCCATCTCTCGCCAGCTGCTCGCCGAGCTGAAGGGCGTTGTCGACCAGGTGCACAGCGAGGGCGCGAAGGGGTCGACCAGAGCGCTCATCCTGACCTCCGAGAGCGACGATGCCTTTTGTGCCGGCGCAGACTTGAAAGAGCGCCTCACCTTCACCGAGGAAGAGTATGTTCCACATGCAGAAAGATAGAATGTATAGAACTTACCAATTCAGCACTCGTCAATTCCTCTCCACTCTGCGAAACACCTTCTCCCGCCTCTCGACCCTCCCCATCCCCACCATCTCCGCCATTAGCAGCACCGCTTTCGGCGGAGGTCTTGAGCTTGCGCTCTGCACCAACTTCCGCGTCATGGCTTCAACTGCCATGGTCGGATTGCCGGAGACGCGCCTGGCCATCATTCCCGGCGCAGGAGGCACCTACCGTCTTCCTGCACTCATTGGAGCCAGTCGAGCACGAGACATGATCCTCACCGGAAGACGCATCTCGGGCGAGGAAGCATATTTCATCGGGCTGGCAGATAGGATTGTGCAGATCACGGAAGATGAGATCAAAGGCGGCGCGGGAGTTGCACGAGGAAAAGTCTTTGAACAAGCAGTGGAGATGGCTAAGACGATCTGTGAAGGCGGACCAGTTGCTATTCGTGCGGCCATGCAGGCTGTGAACGGGTGGGAGAAGGGTGAGGCCAGTGAAAATGCCGCGTATGATCTCGTGCTTCCGACAAGTGACAGGACAGAGGCATTGAAAGCATTTGGTGAGAAGAGGAAGCCGGAGTTCAAGGGAAGGTAGAAACAGTCTACACCCGCGGAACCTGTCTCGAGGCTGGCTTTCAAAAGGCCGCGACAATTACGGAATTGATGTGATTATAGGCTTGACGATACATGACCCCAATGCCTTGACGGCTATCCAAACTGGCATGCAACTCTCGTCGGTGATCACATTTCAACGAAGTGCTGCACAACGCTCACAGTAATGATCGAGGAAATGGCAATGCTAAACGATCTCATGAGCTGCGGCTTCGAAGGATTTCGCTCACGCGGAACTGTTTGCAAAGGAGTCTGCTATTACCCAGGACTGATGCGCGTCACCCGATTTGCTGCTTGAACACAATGCTCTCCGTTTCAGGCCGTTGTTGCGAGCTCAGAGACACCTGCAGTGATCACGCGAAAGTCACCAAAGTGGAAGCTGCCTCTGCGGTGCGACTGTATTCTGAATCGGCTTTGCCTTGAAGGTCTCCGTCAAAAGGATCGTTCTGGTCATGTACACGTATCATGTGAAAATATCTTCTGCGACTGCTCAACACCAAGTCTTTCAAGGTCCATGACTCCTTCATACAGTGAATGAGCTGGTCCTCAGCTGATATTCCGATGGTTCGGCACTCTGCAACATGACAAGGAACTATCAGAAACACACGATTTTGCAGAACATATTTAAAGTGACTTCAGCGCTGGCGTACCAGCACAGTCCTGGGCTGCTTCTTTGGGGCTTGCTGGAAAGCGATTGCTGTCGTCGTCTCCATCGGCAGAGAAACATCCAGGCATACGAGCACTGCAAGTCTTTTTCAAATGCACTTCACCCTCCAGGCCTTTTCGGATCCAGCATTGAGCCTACCTGACTGCCTTCACGATTAGCAAAATTGCACGGTTTCGAGATAAATGGTACGAGTTTTCAAGCATGAAGTTGCGCTTCAAATCGAGGGCGGAACAATACACCGCAGCCGATTATCGATGCGAACATGTTCGCACAGACACGACAAGCCACGAGTCAAGCAATTAGAAGCAAGTGCAACACGACCGACACGACTTCGGGACCACTGCTACAGTGCTTGCTTATCGGTAGTTTGTGTCTCAACACTGTCATCAGTTCTTGCTAACATTGCTAAGTAGGTGCTGCCACTTCGACGAAGTAGAATTGACCAATCGGGTTCCTCACCTTCATCATGCGCAAGATAGCAGTGTCGTCACAATAGCTTTCTTCCCCACAACGGCGCTATACGTCCAATGCTCGGGGCATTGCAGATCATACTCCAAAGGTGGATGCCGAAGTTATGCCAGCACCTCTTGAAGCGACTGCAACCAACAACAAACTTTGAAAGGAAAATGGTGAAACATCACTTCAATGGCAACTTTTTTTCTTCCAAGCTATCGCACGCTGCTTCACGACGAACTGATTGCACCTGAGCAAGGGCACTGTTTGAACGTCGACACTGCGTACCATTCGCCGTGTTTCTTCTCCGCAACAGATACTGTTTGCACGTCTTTCCAAGACCGAGATTTGGACGTGGTGCTCTGTCCTTCTCTCTGCTATTCGGTGTGCGATGGAGATGTCTTACTATAGAAGATCAAACGTGCGAAATCAGTAGGCGGAGAACGACCGAGATGGAGCCAGAGAGGCAATCGAATTGGATTTGCAAACGGCGAGAGATTTCGCCATATCTTGCAGAACTTGATGATAAGGAACGAGGTATAAGAACAATGCGCCCAAGGCTTTCATCGGTGTCTTTCACTGCCATCCCAACCACAACTATTTTCGCAAAGTCCGACGCAAGTGGCACGCGCGACTGCGAGACCCCACCATTTACAGCAATTCCCACACCATGAAAATCGGCATTGTGGCATTCCTGGGCTTGAGCGCTGTCAGCGTTTCTGCTGCTCCCTATGATCAGAGCCTTCATGAACGCCACTCGAACGAGACTTCTCATTTCAATATCACCACTGATTGGAACAGCACCAATAACAACCCAGATGCTGACTCTACCTCCAAGACAGTGATGCTATTCACTCGCTACAATGACATTGAGACGCATGGTTCTGGTTCTGGGCGCTGGAATAACACAAATGGAAGACCATGGAACTCTACATCTTCTTCCTTCTTATTTGCTCGGCAAGATGGCAATGGAACCGGCAACCCATTCTGGAACGATACGCGCGCTGGCTCGGATGGGACTTCGTTCTGAAAGGCTACGAAGAAGCCGAATTTGAAGTTTGAGCGGCGGAGCGGCGAGGGACATGGACACGGACATGGTTCGTTGTGGAATGGTTCGTTGTGGAATGGGACTGTGACGAATTCTACGGGCAAAGATTTCTAGGAGAAAGGGATGTTATGGGCTGATAGATAATATGAGCGGCCGATGGGGCGGGAGTCTTGTTGGGGGCGATGTTGCTTCTCCACGATTTCGTTGGGCACATAACAGTGGAGGCGATTTGCAAGCTTGGATCCACCTTCTGGAGTGAGGAAGCGAAGGTATCGTAAATTGCCACGGTTTGATGCAGGTGTGGTTAACGATGGATGTTATTAATGCGAAGATTTATATGTTCTGCAGGCGAAGTGTTATAACGAATCCCTGATGATACTTGACATCCGTTGTATCAGATTTGAGACGTTCCAACGTTACGCCCAGAGAAGAAATATCGGTCATGATCTCGTCGAGGAAGCAGGTAGCTCTTGATTGTGTCCTGTTGTGCTATATGATTACTGAAGCCAATGGCCTAATGTCGCCTAATTTGAGCCATACGCCGACGCTTCGAACATGCCATTGATCCTGTCCTAAGGCACAACATCGGACCGACACGTTTCGTCCACAACGCGGCCGCACGACTTATCTTCCTGCAAAGCGCAGGCGGACAAGGCGGTTTCCGCAATCGAATGGCCGCACCTCGCACCAAGGCCGAAAATGTCGTTGTTCGAACTTGACATAGGGAATACACTTGTCCAACCTAAGCTGTGAACGAGTGTCAGTGTTTCGCCGATGTTCGACAATAGTCACTGATGAGATGACAAGAAGCCAAAAGCCTAAGGGCTCCCAGGGAATAGCAAAGACAAGACCAGCAACCACCTATAGCTTGTTCCCACTGCATAGCATTCCAAGGATCTTTAGCCCTATGTCAAGTACCTGAAAACTTCCGCTACAGCAATGTTGACCCGTGGATTTTCAACATGTGCAAGGGCGTGTCTGGCCTATCAGCACTGCTGAGGATGCCGGGATGTTGTAGGGTACTTGACTACTCTCCTAGCATCATCTAGAGACGAAGCCAGCTTAGTAAACAAATGACTACTGACTTACCCCAGCTGACTTAGCTCGTTTAGCAGCCTTTCACATTATGCAGTGAAATGCTTGGACATTGTCGTCCAAGTCTATACTGGCATGTAGATGGAGTGGTACAACCGTGGAGCATTTGATCCTGAACCGTAGCAAAATGTGTTGTGGACGGTGTTGTTAGAGAAACATGATCGGCGATTTCCCACAAACTTATGCAATCGCTCCAGGTTAGTAATATGGGACCTGATGTGGTGAGCCTCAATCAATTTCCCCAGCTGGAGGCACGATGTCATCATGGAATGTTCGAAAAACGACTCTTTGCTGCGAGCGGTACGAGCTTGAAAGGCAGGTATGAATTCCGACAGAAGAGCCGCTCGAAAGAAGAGACTTAAATTCCAGTAGAAACGGATAGTACGACTGAGCGACCATTCACTCATGCTGTGCGACACATTTACCACCACAAAACTCTCACCGCACTGATATCCCGAAAGTAAAAATGTTGTCGATGGATCCAAAGCTCCAATCAGAGATCCTAGCGTCACCTCGCGTGGCTGGAGAACACTCAATGCCTCGAGAGTCTCTTGCAACGGCGGACAGGTTGCTTGTTGCTCCGACATTTGGTGTATAAGTCCTAGAGAGTGTTACTCTGAAGCACCATGGGTCGACATCCGCCCAATAATTAAACGGAATTTTTGGAGGTCATTTTCATCGGGCCTTCTCGAGAAAATCCGCGAGCCTAACCAAGGCTTTAAATGGTATAGCAATTTTCTAGCGTTTCGAAGGTTTGGAGAAGTGCTACAAACAGTCGTTGTACGACGCCCTCGGCAATTCTGTAGGGTAGTACGTGCTATCTGACAGTTGAGCTCATCTTTGACTTTGACTGAGCAGGAGTTCTGTGATTAACCGCCAGGGGGCTACATCTGGTATCGGAATGTTCCGAATTCTGCAAGACATGATTTCATAGCGTGCTCAGAAGGTGATACCGAAAAAACCCCATCAATTCAATGAGGTGATGCGTGTCCCGTTTGGCAGTCACCATTGGATTAGCAGCGAATACTGGAAGCTAGGTGACACAAACATAGACAACATCTCTCCGAGCTGTAGGGCTATGCTTTTGGACGAGCAGTCTAGGAAGCTAGTTTGCTTTGGTACCTGGCTTATGTGCCGATGGCGTGCTACTTTCCTGACGTCAAAATGTCTTCCATTGCTATAGTACTCACATCGGGAGTTTGGGCGTGGTGTCCTGATAGACCCATTGTAGGACATAGTCCATTCAGGAAGCGCAAACAGAGACACCGCAATGGAATCGGAGACTTCAGATCTGTTTCGAGTGGCGTCCCATCTGCATCGCGTAAAGACGTATCGTCGAGGCATGAAGAAAGGTATATAGCTTGAAATACGAGCTCGATCGAATCTACTCGAAATCAGTCAATACCATATTCACTCCCCAGCTTAATCTCGTGCGTCGCAGGTCGATCGCAACATATCATCACTCCCTTCAGTCATCAATCATGAAGCTCACCATCCTCGCATTGCTCGGCAACAGCGCCATCAGCGTATCTGCTGCCCCATACTGGCGAAACAACACGTACTGGAACAATACTCATATTGGATCAAAGGAGAATCCATACTGGAAGGCTGCCAGTAAGCCAGTCGTGCTCGTCACTCGTTCCGATGACGACAAAAACGCGTCTTCCAATCCCTACTGGAACAATACGCACGAAGGATCGAAAGGCAATCCGTACTGGAAATCTGGGAACGAGCCTGTGATTTTGATCACACGTGAGGAGGGCAAGACGAATTCTTCTTCGGGTAATCTCTACTGGAATGATCCACATGCTGGCTCGAAGGAGAATCCGTACTGGAAGTCACCGCCTGCGGGACTTGTTTCTCGAGGGGATGGCAATGAGACTGGAAATCGTTATTGGAATGATACACATGCTGGCTCTGAAGAGAACCCATACTGGAAGTCGCCTCCTGTAATGCTCATTTCGCGAAAGGATGGCGGTAAGGCTGAAAAACGCTACTGGAACGATACACACACGGGCTCCAAAGAGAATCCATATTGGAAGGCGGCAGATGAACCTGTGAGTATGAACGACAAGCGTGCCGAGAACAAGACGTCGGGTGAGACTTCGTATTGGAAGGATACTCATGTGGATGACACCGAGAACCCATATTGGAAGAAGCCTCAAGCATGAGAGTTGTGCGAAGCGTTGGCTAACGGAAGATGAGAAGAGGAGGAATGAATGCTGGAGAGGCTGTTCATTTGTCCAAGCGCGTGCTTGGGTCCGGGGCATTCGTTATGGTTGAGATTGATGAGCTCGAGGACGCTGGAATCTTGCATGCAGCAGATAGCAGAAGTGCTTGGAGAAGCGACTGCCAGGCTGTGGCGATTTTTCTGAAGAGGATTCCTTGATCCGAGACGAGATAGGTCCATAGCGGGCGTAGAAGTGGATCGACCTTCATCGATGTTCCGTGCGAGCGCTATCCTTGCTGCCGTCTTGAAAGTTCGCTATGAGTTTGAGCTGGTTGGGGTATGGCTGGCTTCAGATCGCAGCGCTCTCGTGTTCGAATCATTTCGCTCGGTCTCTAATAGGTCCCTCAATTCTTGGAAGCTGCATGGAGCCATTTAAGCAGTGGAGAATTAGTGGTCCACAACACCACGTCTCCTGAAACTGCTTACAGCTTCGCGCTGGGTGGACTTCACTTTGCCAATGCAAGTGAGCTTTAGGTGGCGGGTGGACACGCGTGATCGAAGTCTTCTGTTCCCCATGATCGCAAACGTGTCCCGTGCTTAGGATACCAAAAGGTTGTATGGCGGGTGAAGCAAGGAAAGCAAGTCAGTAGGCGTGGATCTCTTTGCCTTCGAGACGAAGCTGAGCCAGGAAACCCCTCGCGGCCAGATCCGAGGTGAGCAGAAATTGCTGATGACTGAAGCGCGTGATGGCATGTGCAGGAATAGGTGACTTGCAAATAACTGACGTCAGTCCAGAGTATGCACAAGTCAGGTTTTCGGCAAGAGGGTAGGAGCGTGCTGCATAAGACTTCACCCTTTCTGAGCGGCTTGTCCAAGGATGCGACCCAGTGGTCAAGCAAGTGAAGCTTCGTGGTTTGATGTCGCGCTGCATGTGAAGTAGCACGTCCGTTGACCACAGCTCACAACTCGATTCACTTCAACCATGGTTGCCTATTTGCATGTGCCTGTCATATCACAGCAATTGCCTTTGTTGCCCAGCATTCGCTTCAACCACACAACTCTACCCACTCCTTATCACAATCAACATCCCTCATGGTGCGATGGAGGCAGAACAACGCCACATCACGATTACAAGCGTCAACGCAACTTCATCGAAGCCTACAGCAAGCGCTCAGAGACTTCCATCGATTGCTGGCATGGTGACAAGCCCAAGCAACCAAGCAGGCGCCAACGAGCAGAAACACTTTCCATTCCTGGAACTCCCAGCCGAGCTCAGGTTGCTCGTATACGAGCACTTACTGGTCGCGAGCGAGCCGTGGCGACTGGCAGTATTTGCAAGGAACACATCGAAGTTGTATCCAAATGTCATCGCGACCTGCAAACTCGTCCGCCAGGAGGCAACTCCAGTGCTATACGGCAGTAATGAGTTTGAGTTCAACTCCGCATTGAGACGTGATTCTGTCGCCCGGTTCCTGAATGGCATCTCAGACTCCGTGCACCACATCAGCGCCGTCACTATCAGCCTTGTAGCGGCCACGAGGAAGGACTTGAAGAGCATACTCGTGCTGCTTAAAAAATGTGCGGCTCTATCGAAGCTTACGATCGGAGTTGGTGTGTGGACCTCCTACAAAGCCGGAGCTTTCGTAAAAGCAACTGGGCCCCTTGCCCGCTTACTTCACAAGAATCAGCAGAAGAAGAAGGATCTCAAGACTCGCGATGTGCTCGACGACCTACATTTCGCGGCGGCTCGAATGTACAACGGTCCTCGTCGGGACGTGGTTGCACTTCAAGCTCGGGAGAATGAGAGGGCAGCTACGTTTGAAAAGGAGGTCAAGGATTTACTCCGTGCAACTTTCAAATGATTGATGGCTTCACGAAAGTGCGATGGCGAGCGGTATCCTGAGATCGGAGGCAAGCCACGTTCTGCATACTCGAGCGATTGAGCTTGCTAGATCTTCCTGGGAGACTAGCACAACAACAGACGAAGCTGCTCCACAAGTGCACAAAGGAGTAAAGGACCATATGAGAGAGCGGAGACGACAATGAAGGCCCCGGTATAGCCTATGACAAAAACACGAGACGGCTTATTGGAGTTCGAACACCGACCGCGTGCACACCAAAGCGCTATCACAGTTCCAGAGGTTGCTTTGATGGAATACCATTCACGAAGAAAAGTCAGCGCGACTTCCTTACTTTGCTTCATTAGCAAATATGAATCTGCACTGCGAGGAGGCGTCATTCTGCGCTTCCGCACATTCTGCAGAAAAGGTGTACCAAAAATGTCACCGAGTTGAAATGCTTCCCTCACGGGTCGGAATCCTTCTCTTACTCCACCTCTCCACTCCACCGTCGTGCCTCGATCTCCTGTCACTGCTCGTCCCCTTCGCCGAAATCGACGCTGAAACAACTGCAACTGCCCAGCGTCGTCTTCTAAGCTTCTTGTGTATTTGATGGATAAGCGTGACCAATTGCTTCACCAGCCATACGATAAAAGCTACTGCGGTATGCAGTCGGACTCCCGAACCAACATATGTGCCGAGATAATCATCGACTAGAAACTGGAAGGATCTCAAAATGCTCGCATTACAGTAAAACTAATTGTTGCTCGCTAAGAGAACAGTAACAAATGCTTCAACTCAAATCACATCGCATCGCATTCGCATCATCTGTCGCTATGTATCCAAACGCAAAAAGAGAAAAAAGAACGAGGACAAATCGATCATTACTCGCATCAGTTCCATCGTGTAAATTGCCCACTCATTTGTATCAAGCTCGTATCACCATCTGTTCTGTGTACCCTGCCTGCCCAGCTATCCTTGGTCTGTCCATGTCATTCCGTTCCGACCAGGTCCCAAATTCGTGATTTCGTATCGCCATCTTTCGACGGTCCGCTGTCTTGATCACTTGAACTCGCCTGGCACGTGCAATTTGCTGATACTGAGATTGGTATCATGTCGAATCACACGCGGAAAGAGCTGACCCGTCTCGTGCGCGCCTTGAGCTTCGTTACCGCTCAGAGGAGGACTGGCCGGACCACTGAGAGAATCGGTCGTGAGCTCCGAGGCGATGGCAGAAGCTGTTGGCAAAGGGGCAGACTCCGTGGCAGAGTCGGCAGCGGCCGGATTGGCGGCAGGTACGACCGCAGGGACGACCTCGGCGTGCAGTGGGGTCGTGGATTCGAGGGTCGGTTGAGTTGGGTTGGGGATAGCTGTGGGAGAGACAACAGCAGGTGGCGATGAAGGAGGCGAGATGGGTTCGTTGCCTAAAGCAATGGCAGCGATGCTATTACCGATGGGCGAGGCACGAACAGATCGTTCGCGCGAGATTGTGCTCACGTTGCTAGGAGTGTGAGACAAATGCGCCTGGTCCGGAGTTGTGTCGATAGGCGACACGTTCTTGTCTTCGATGCTGGGAACAACAGAATCCTGCTGGAGGCGTCGATATGCTTCTGCACCCACAACCCCAGCTCCAACACCTGCAACACCGGCTGCAGCGGGAGCGATGAAGGTGCTCGGCTCGCTGCTGGACTGAGCCAGCGGAGCCTGTAAGCCAGACTGAGCAGAGAGGCCCGCCGGCTCATTGCCTAAAAAAGGCTGTTTGAGCTTTTCATCGCTGAGTGGTGCTGCCAAAGGCGTCACGGGAGCCTGATGCTGAGACGCTGGCAGCTGCTGAGTACCTGAAAGTGCATACGTTTGAGTCTGCAGAGGCTGCTGAGCTGGCACTGGCTGAACTGGTGCGATTGTCGATTGCTGCACTGGGACCGGCTGCGCAGGGGAGACTTGCGACTGCTGCAAGATGGCATTCTCCTTGTCTTGCTGCTGACGATTGTATGCTGCAGCACCGACTGCACCAGCACCGACGCCCGCTGTGGCAGCAACGAGCTCGTCCTGATGCGGTGGGGTATATGTTCGACTCACGAATGGCTCTTCGTGAGCGGTTCCGGCATCAACATTGTCCATGCGGTAAGGGTCTTTCCCACCGTAATCATAGCTTGGCCCGCGAAAATGGTTCTGAGAAGAGCCAGGCACAGCACCAGCTGCGGCAATGATGTTCGCATCATCGTCATCCGTGTCATCGTCGACGGCGCCATCAGCGGCTGGAGGATAAGCGCCGGCCTTTCGAATAACCATATCAGACGGGAACCGACCGCCTAAGGTCATCAGTGACTGCAATACCAAATGCGATTGTGAGAACGAGGCAAGACAAACGCAAGGTATTCAGGGATACGCACTCACTCACCTGGCTGTGGTCTCTTTGGTCTGTCGTCCACGACGGGATGCTGCTCGGCCAAGCTGGTCACATCCGCAGAATAAGGCGCCTGATCAGCTTCATCGTCCTCGAGGCCATCGCTGCTCACGGTGCCTTTGTCGCTGGTGCCAGACACGCTCCTAGCGTGTTTGCGGACAAAGGCTTGACGCTGCTCGCCGGTGCCCTCAGTGAGCATTCGGATGTCCTGGAACCACGCCATCATGGTATCGTAGCTCTCAGCGCGGAAGACCCAGTTATGTCCCTTGTGCATGCCGCCAGACTGTTTGCCTTTGAGCATGAACTTGTGACTGGAAGAACCACGTTCCGAATGCGACCCAAGCTTCTGGTCGAACAAGTACAGCGACATGACTGGTGGCTGCGAGTAGATCTTATCTGCGGATTTGAACTCGTGGAGATGTGTCGGCGACAGCACGTACCAGCCAGGTGTATAGGATTTAAGATACTTGCTCTTGCGTTCCAGCATGCCCGCACGGATCTCGCTGGCAGCGGGTGCATGCTTGCCTGGGTACTCAATGTCCTCGATGCGGCGGAGAGGCAAGCTGGGGTCGACGAAGTGAGGATCATGAGTGACGAATTGATACCATTCCTGGTCCTTTGGCATGGAAATCGGACCAGCTCGGAGGCTCTCGACAGCACTGTATGCGTCATCGGCCTCACGTTTGAGAATGCCCGCGAGAGCATTGTAGGCCTTTTGGATTTCGCCAACGACGATCGACTCGAGCTCACGTCCCGAGCTTTCGAGATTGAGATAGGCCTGTAGCAGATTAGTAAAGCTTCCCAGCGAGAACTCCGCCTGAGCTCACCCTATGCAAGTAGTTCTCCTCATCGACTTGTCTCTCAATCTGCCTGTCAACTCCGAGACGGACCACGTATGGATCGTTCTTGCCAATCGCGTTGCCATCCTCATGCGCAGCATGTTGGAGCGCCTCTTGCAGCTTCTCAACCTCTTGTCTGGTGGCAGCCTTCTCCTTCTCGACGGAATTCTTAAAATCGCCACTCAGGCTCTTGATCTCCTTGATCTTCTGCCCCAAATCACTTCGAAGGCCAGTCAAGGCGCCGATTACATCGTTCTCGATCTCTCTCGATTTTGCTGCTTCGGCGATGGATCGCTTGTGGTAGCCGTCAAGGATGCGGGTGGCTTCGCTAAGACCATCGTTGCTCATGAACACTGTGGGGTGAGTGATGTTGGAAATGGTATTCTGCACCTTGTGCAATGCCTTGCCGCGAGCTTCATAGGAGTTTTGGATCTCGCGGAAGTAGGCGATCAGCGACTTGAGCAGCTGTCTCCAGGCCTGAAAGCGATTGGCGAGGACTTCAGTTGGTGTTCCAGTGGTCGGTACAGGAGTAAAAGCGTAGCTGTGGAAGTCCTCGCTGTCGGCATCAACGACACCCTTGATGCTGCCGGCTCTCAAGCTCCTTTTGCTGCTGCTCCGTCGCAAGCTGCCGCTCCTCTTCACGCTGCTCTTCTTCTTCAGTGTGTTGCTGCGACTGACTCCACCGGTGCCTGAGGTGCTGGCGCGCGAAACCGATCGCTGGGGGCCGTCGATTATGGAGGAGCCTCGCTGGCTCGCGTCGAAGTCCTCGTGGAAGACGCCGCCGCGTTCCACTGACTGAGCCAATGGCGAGCTCATGGCGGGATTGCCTGAGGTCGCAAAGTCGGTCTGCGATGTGCCGTAGCCTCGCGCGGCGTGAGAGTCGCTCAGCGGCGGGACGGAGGAGTAGCTGTTCGACATGGCCGTGGCTGGGTTGTGCTCCCAGGTATGATGCTTGTTCGCCCCAGATTCCGTGCCGCAGGTGGTGTCGTGTGGCAGCTCTCCCACAATGGGCGCTGGCGGCAAGGGCAGAAGGTCTGCAGAAGCGCAGAATCTGCGTCGACAGGTCGAAGCAATGCAGGCGGGCGATGTCAGACAATTGCGTGGGATGTATGTTGAGGTGCTGCCTCTTGGTGTCTCTCTCTTGTCGCGGAACTCGGCCACAAGCCACACGCTGCCGCTACGTCACCACCGTCGTTCGCGGTGCATCCGGTGAAAGCTTGTCCCAAGCAATTTCACAAGAACTCGCCAACCTCCACGCAACCTGCTCGTACAGCCGTCGAATACGGATGGCGGTGATGGTGGGATGTATTATTGAATGGTGAGCAGTCAGGCTTGTCGAAACTCGCTTCTCCTGAGCGCGCACTCGTCGATCCACAGGAGAGACAGAAACACCAGAATCCCTCTCGCCCCAAATCGATGAAATGAACGCGTCCGAGCGCAAGTTCATCACCGACGTCAGCTCGCAGCGCAGAAGCCGAGTAGTGGCAGTGGCTGACTTTCCCGCCAAGGTCTGGACAATAGTCACACGAACAAACATCTGCCAACTGTCCGTCGTCACCTTATTCTTGTTTGCATAAAAGTCCGCGGGAGCCTAACTTGTGCAGCTGTACCGATGACTTGTCACCATTCGACACTCACTCAGGATGACGACGACAGAAGATTGGCAGAGCGAGCGAGATGAACAGCAGCTCCCCTGCTCGTTTCGCTACGGTATCTGCTGAGCCACAATTGGGCCCAGGCGCTAAACCATCCCAGCGATCATCCTAATTACCGGATCGGAAAGGTTGGCCTGTCGTTGCTGTCAACATGTGACATGCCGTGTGGCTCACCCGTGCGACTTCAGCAGCAAGCACAAGCAGGTCTTGCAACGTGAAACCCGAGTCGGGAACGCGTGGGGAGGCATTTTCGAGAGCGAGCGAGAGCTCCATTGGCACTATCGAAACTGTAATCGAGACACCTCACCTGCCAGTACGATGACGGCTCTATGGTATGAGAGTACATGTGCAAGCTGTCAGTCAAGCTCCAGTTCTTCACCACTCCCTCCCTCCCGATCTAGACCCGCGACAACCCGGTTGCAACAGCAGCGGGTTCACAGACCTGCTTCAAACGACCTCCGCAGGCTCGCTGCTACCAACCACGTCTTCACAGAAACCGGGAAACGTCGAAGCACAGGACATTGGAATCTGGGAATGCTGCACTTGAAAAGCATGTCTCACCCCGTGCACCAGGTTCGAGTCTTCTCTTCTCAATCGCCAGTTTCTGGCGCAACAAGAAGTTTGGTACAGCTGCATTAGTGGGCAGTGCCGATGTCGTATTCGTGCACATACCCCTCATCCCTAGATAAGGACGAAGGTAGAGTTGTAGAACTGGGAATAGAGGAAACATGCTCATTCCGTGGCATTGTGATGAAATGAGATTCGTGTTGATCTGAGCAGCGCTTTGCCTTGCCATGCTCTGTCACGATTTCGATTACTGTTGTTACATTTTTCGCAAAGTCGTCCCGCGAGAGATGAGACTTTGCTCCCCCACTCCCGTTTTGATGTATGCCATGCCATGAAACGCTCAGAACGCTGCAAAATGCCTTGAAAAGTCACCACGCGCCTTCGGTCTACTCTGGATTAATCAATCCATGCTTCGCTTCGCGCTCCTCTTCTTTCTTTCTATTCGCCACCACTGCCAACTTCTTCCCGACCTCATAGCTGGAAATCATGATAGCACAAGCAGGTGCAACCTTCATGGTTCGAGCGGCCCAGCCCTTGAAGAGTCCAGACCAGCCTTCGGTGCGGTAGATATGGTAGAGAAATTTGGGCATCGCTTTGCCCTCTGGCAGCGATGCACGCTTCTCCGCTGACATGCTCGAATCCATGACGGTCTGCTGTCGAGTCTTGCCGACATCGAATGGCGTTGTGACGAATGCTGCAATCGCACCAGATCCAGCTCCAGCCAAGAATGAATCGTAGAGGAGTTGAGTGCTCGATAGCTGGGCGTTCGATGATGGCCCGGTCAGTGGAGTGTTGATTGCCCGGCTCTCATCCAGCTTCTTTCGGCCCCATTCGTAGCCCCACCAGTAGAATGCTGAAAAGGGCACATCTCTCCAGAAGGTCAAAGTGATGCCTCGCCAGAGGGTATGCACTCCTTGGTCCCGCACCATATCGGAGAGTCCGCCAATCGTCGCCCGCATCACGCCTCTTCCGCCTGTTCCCTCTGACTGTACTGCCTGCATTCGTGTCCGCAACATCTCAATTGGACTGACCACACCTGCTGCAAGTACGCGCGCAATCGCTCCATCTACCAGCGGCGCCATGTCCTCGCTGACTCTGCTCTTCATGGGGCTATTCGGGTTCCATCGTAACCAATCGTATCCTGCGAAGTATATGACATTGGCAGGGATTGCCATGGCAAGTGTCGGACTCAGTCCTCGCCATAATGTCCATATGCCTTCGTTCCTCGCAATCTTTCGAAGTCCATCGAATGTGGAATTTATCGTCCTTTTTTGAGTCTCTGCTGCAGCACAGTCAGAGATCACAGGTTCTACAACTGCCGCCTGTGACGGTGCTGCTACGCAGAATTGTGATTGGTTTTGCACCCAGAACACCTCTCGACAACACGCCGTCACGCCGAGGTTGGGAGGAAGCTGCAGGAAGGAGGGAAGTTTCGCGGTGGGAGACGGACTTTTCTGTGCTTGCAGTCGTACGCGGACCACATCGAGCGGTGTGACTGTGTCCTGAATTAGCTTCAATCACCAACAGTCTGGCAAGGGACTCGCATACCAACGAGAGAGGTCATGACGGAGCCGACGACTGCAGACATCAGCTTTTGCGACAGAGAGCTTTCTGGATCTGCCGTACGCAGCGCCGGTGAGGGCGGAGTGCGCTGCGGTGTCGCATCATCGCCTATTCGGTCGTGCCGTTGGCCTTGTGTGTGTGATCTCGCCGCCATCGTGTTCGTGTGTACTCGTGCTCTCGGGTATTCGTGCTCGTGCAATGTTGTCGCTCAATCGCGTCGCAATGCGCGGCGCTGGAAATTTGTCGCCACCTCTTCTCCAGTGAGGGTGTGTCCTTCACCTAGTGTTTATCTCTCCTCCCAAGCCCCTTTGTCCCCGGCTGCTGTCCAGCGACACAAGAATGTCGTCAGGGCGATGGCGGTGATCGATGGCGGACAATGATGATTCCATGACCTTCTTAAACTTCCCGCCCTGTGCATGCTTCTGTCCGATCGCGGAGATAGGCGACCTCTTCCGTCGATAGCCGTCGCGCCACTTTCTCGGTGACTCGTTTGGGAATGCCTCAGGAACAAAACAACCACACCTTCCGTCATCACTTCCGACTTCACTTCTATCACTCCCTAAGGACATCGACGCGATGAGCACCACCGACAGGACTTCCAGCAATGATGCCGCTCCAGAGACCGAGGCTGAGTTGGAGGCATTCCGACAGCAATGGCGGGAAGAAGTGTCGGCCAGGAACAAGCAGTCCAAGGCGGGACCTTCGAGACCCAATCCGGGAGATACGACCAAGTCGAGGCAGACGCAAGCTGGCCCGTCACAACTACCAGGCGCGTCCGGGACAGCTCTTCGTAATGATCGCTTTCACGAAGAGACAGCGCCCAAGGCTTATCATGACCTGCCGGATAAAGAGGAGCAGTTGAGATTAGGTGAGCAAGGCCAGGAGCTTAGCAGGAACGTCGTCGCAGAACCGACGTCAGCACTCGAGCACTATGAGAGAGCAGTAGAGAAAGAGACGCAAGGTCATCTTAGTGAAAGTATGAGACACTACCGAAAAGCCTTCAAAGTTCGACTTCCTCCAACCTTCCACTTTCATGTTCACATATGCTGAGGTAAGTCGCAGCTCGACGATGGCGTTCACGAAGCCTACAAACGGAAGCATTTCCCTCCGTCGTCCTTCCAAAAGCCCAAGCCAATGAACCACAACCCTTCAAATGCCTCGTCCACAGTGCCACGCACCGACCATCACTCCCTGCATGGTAGTGCTGTCGGCGAAGGGCTTCCGGCCACACTCAAGCAGATGGTGGAACAGTTCTCGGCTATGCGCATCGAGCCGCCAGAACCTGAGACGAGCTTTTCGCCCAATGAGAGATGCCCCCTCGCCGAGTTGCCAGAGGAGCTGCTCACTCACATACTCATGGACCTGGCTGTCGATGACGTTGCTTCTTTCGCTCGACTTGCACAAGTGTGTAAGAGATTGGCTTTCTTGGTGCTAACAGAAGACTCCATCTGGAGGCAAGTGGCTATGGCTTCGAAATATGGCTTTCCATCGATGCATTACGATTTCCCTGTCGAGATCGATGGCTCACCTGTGGACCAAAACGAGCGACTCGCCAAATACATGGCATCGAACGCTGAAGATGCAGACGAGGAGATGCCAATACCATCAACTCCTGAAGAACGTGCAGTCGCCTTCTCTGCGCTCACCGATAGACTGCTCGTCTCGCACTACTCCTCCTCCTGGCGCCAGATGTTCAGATCGCGTCCTCGAATACGCTTCAACGGCTGCTACATCTCCACCGTGAATTACACACGCGCGGGAGCCACTTCGACCAACACTCTCACCTGGGGCGCTCCCGTCCACGTGGTTACATACTTCCGCTACCTCCGCTTCCTCCGCGATGGGTCCTGCATTTCCCTACTCACGACCGCCGAGCCCGCTGACGTGGTCCACCATCTCACACCCGAGAACTTGCACTCCGAACACTACGGCAACGTACAATATGTCCCTTCAGCAGTCATGAAAGACGCTCTGCGCGGCCGTTGGCGTCTGTCTGGGCCGGCATCAAGTCAAGCCAGCCATTACGACCCTACGACAGGCAGGTTCGAAGACGAGGAAATCGAGGGCGATGTCTTGATTGAGACAGAAGGTGTGGTACCGAAGTATACGTACCACATGTTCCTCGGGCTGGCGCACGCGGGCAAGGGAGCCAGAAATAATAAGCTAGCCTGGAAAGGATTCTGGAGCTGGAATCGGTTGACAGATGATTGGGCGAGGTTTGAGCTGAGGAATGATAAGGCTTTCTATTGGAGCAGAGTGAAGAGCTATGGTGATGGAGTGTAGATGGGGGTTGATGCCTTGGAGCAAGAGTGGACTTTTGTCGTACCAATTTATCACGATATTGCTAATCCAGAGCGAAACTTGACCGAAAGATAGAGGCGACGAGCAGTCCTGGAGACCCAGTCGGACTTCGTCACACAACTTGTCCACCTCGTCAATCATCAACATCACTCTCCGTCCCTGGAGCACTGAAATCAAACGCCTGCAACGTCCTCGCAACCTCCAGAATACTGTCCGTGCTGAGAACTTTTCCCTCCTTACCTCCAGCTAAAGTCATGGCAATGCTGACAGCATTCTTGATCTGTCGTCCATTATAATCCAAATCTGCAAGCTCACTCAAACCAGCACCATCAACGTTGACTCTATCAGCACCCAACGAGACTTCTGCTTTTTCGATGAATTGCAGCCAGACTTGCCGGCGAGCTCGCCAATCAAGTGCTGGGTAGCGGTAGCAGAAGTGAATGCGGCCTATCAGGAAGAAAGTCCTTGTCAGCACGTCATGTACAACGTGTATTGCATGGTGTATGAACTCACTTTGAAAAGCCGCATCAATGATCTCTGGCTGATTCGTCGTCAAGATCATGATTCCCGGATAGTATTCTAATTCTCGCAAGAAGACGCTGACGATAGCATTCCGTTCCAAATCATAAATGTTTCGTTTCGCGAGGAAGACGTCTGCTTCGTCGAGAAGTAGAACTGCCTGCCAGTGTGCGCAGAGATTCATGATTTGGCGGAGATTCGTGTTGATATCGTGAGCAGCGGATCCCAGGGCACCGGATGAGATGGAATACAAAGGTTTCTCTGCTGTCTCCGCAATGGCTTCGGCGGTGAACGTCTTTCCTAGTCCTGGTTGACCTGAGAAGAGACCGATCAGTCCTTGGCCTTTTCCGGGGACGAAGTCGTCGAATGGAGTACGGGAGCTGTGGCATTGGATCAATTGGCGCATGGAAGTGAGAACGGGAGCGGAGATAACGAGGGAGGAGAGCATGTCTTTTCGCCAGGTTACGTTAGAGACGTTGGAGGTTGAGAAGGCTGCCCAGCGGGCGTCGGTGAGGCTGAAGCCGAAGAGGAGGCCGGAGAAGAGGATTTTGTCTGTATCTCGTAGAGAGGGGAGGATGGCTTCGAGTTCTTGCTCGCTGAGGGATTGGTTGCTGCTTTGGAGGTTGCCAGTGTGGAAGTTGAGGAATGGCGGTGGAGGGGCAAGAGGGAGGCCCAGGCTAGCGAAGGGGTCGAATATAAGGTCGGAGTCTTCTTGAATTGGGCTTTGAGTGCCTTCTGCGTCGATGGCAGCTTTTCCTGGGAGTAGTTCGCTGCCCGGGCGAGTCTGATGAGTGTCAGAGACAGTTGGACATCAGGTATAGTCACACTGCTTCGTCATACCGCTCTACCATCAGGATTGGCCATCGAGATTGCTTCATGAGAAAGCTCGCGGAAGGGAGTGATCTGCGGTATCAGTGGTGCTTGTTCCACGGCTCTGTACTTGACCGGATCAATCATGACGCGTCCACGGAACTGTCAACGACGGTTAATACCACTCTCCATACGATTTTTCGCATACTCACATAAAAGCGCCGCGGTTCTTTCTGCTCCCAGGAGGGCGTATCTGGAGTACCAAATACCACGCCTTCGCCCTGATGCTCCTGGATCTTGTAAGAGGTTCGCAAAAAGGACAACTGCTTGCCCGCGCGTGCGAGTAGACTCTCCCAGAGCTGCTCTCGTTGAGGCAGCAGGTGCAAAGGCCGGTAAGCCAGTGTGTCAATGGGCACACTACCCTCGTAGAACGGCATCGTCAAAGTCGTGGAGACCAAGCCAACCTTGAACCCATCCGTCTCGGCATATTCTGCTTCGATCCTGAATTCTCGTTGGCCGTCTTGCATAAGTTCGCTGGCGGCTTTGCTGACACGCCACACACGGTCTTGCTCCAGTGGATCTTTGCCGTAGATGAGTGTGTTGGGCGCAAATATAGCCCACAGATCATGGTGTGAGATTGTTGTCTGGAGCGAAAGCTGGCTGAGCTCTGCGAGGATGATCGAGTGGTGTTGGGCAATGAATAGTAGACCAGCTTCGATCTCGAAGAGGCTGTCACTCTCAATATCCCGGCAGTGTGCTGCGACATTTTGAAGATCGTTCAGCGCCCAGAAGAACCATTCTGGCTTCAGCTGTGAGGAGTATCAGAACTGGTCTCAGGAATATCTTGCAGAGGAACATCATACGGTGCGCTTTCTTGCCGTCAATGGGAAACCTGGACTGTCGCGAAAGATGTTGATGAGCGTGCCGCGAAGAAAAGGTCCAGTCACATCGACTTCGGTATGGGTCGGATTCATGTTCCTGTCGAATACTCTGCGTACTAGCAATACGTGCGGCTGAAGTTCATCGATGCTCTTTATTACTGCCTTCGGCTCGACAAGCTTCCAGCACATGCTTTTCCTGTAAATTGTAAGCTGGCTTCGCCTTGAAAAAGTCGCAGTGCGTACTTGTCCCAGCTAGATACCGTTAGTACGGAGATCCAGTCTCGATCTGGTGATGGTAGAACACTCACTATTCATCACGTTGGATGATCTGCTGTGGAGGGACGAAAATCACATCGTCGACGTTGATGTAATCATTCTCGGAGGAGCTGTCCTGAGCATTGGCCTGGCTGGCTGCGTTTTCGTCGGTCTGCGCCATTTCTACGCGAGTGCCGAGACTCTCTGTACTGGAAGGGACTGTGAAACAGGAAGAGAATGGAATGCAAAGGGAGTGACGATGATATGGTGACAGCACTTGTACCGCATAGCTCTGAAGCTCAGACATGCACAGGTTCAAACAGCTATGGAGCTGTACACCGGGTGTGCTGCAGGTATCGACCATTCAGAGTGTGCGCCCTGTCTAATCTGCATGCTGCATGTACAGTCAATGCATATCAGCTTGTGGTAGTCTGCATTCCAAGACAAACGTGGCAGCGTCGTGGGAGACCGCCCACGACCAGATGCTGTGCAACCAGCTCGTGCTTGCTTCAGCGAGTCCGCACCAGCAGAGAATACACTCATGCAACGCCTACGCGTGGTAAGGCGCGGAACTGAAGGCGACATGTGGTGAAAGTTCACAAAAGAGTCAAGTCAGCGATGTGTCGCTCCGGCCATGACCGGGGCACTGATGCCTCTGCGTTTTCAACCACGCACAAAACTACCCACGAGGGCCATTGCCGACTCGTGGTCATTGTAAAGTCGCACCATTGGTCCAGGCTCCCTTCTCCACGCAGGATCCATCAATTCGATCCATTCTTGTTCACGGCGGTGGCCTACACCAACATCGATCTGGTCCCAGAACGTGGTGGCAAATATCACACGCTCGTACAGCGTGCCGATCAACTCAACTGTCATGCGGAAACTTCGAAGAGAAGCACCCGAAAGTCTATCTCTGGTAATAGAATTCAGGTAGATGATGCCGTCCAATGTTATCTGCTCTGCTTGTGCGTCGGATAGCCAGATGACGATTTCCCCCAAGACCTCCTCATCGCTCGTGTCGTTCGCACCAGGTGTATCAATGAGCCACACGGTAGTCGTCGAGGAATACTGACAGCGATAGAGCTGGAAATCTGGGGTAATTGCTGGCCATAATTGAGCTCAGAATATTGTGACATTTGGGCGGATTTACCTGATGTATGAAAGTCGTTGATGGGAGCTTCTGGTGTGCACTTGCACAAATTGATGAAGTTGCTTTTTCCAACGCCAGTATCGCCCATGACCGCAATGAAAATCTCGGTGGGACGAGGCTGCAATGCGGCCTGCTCAGCTGCTCGTGCCGCTTCCCGGAGGATATCTGGATCATTATTCGGGATGTTGTAGGTCTTGCTAAGCTTTTTGAGCAGTCTCTCAGTCGCCTTTTCCCGATCACCGTATCTCAAAGACATGCTGATGCCGCATATGCCTAGTAGAGAGTAAGCTCGGTCCTCGTGTCTCGTTGTCTAACGGTTGTGCATCCACGTCAGGACTTGGCGAGGATCAAAGGCTGTCTTATTAAGTGCTACAGGTGGTATGCCAATGGTCTCAGAGACGAGCGAGTGCAACGGCTGGCCGTACGACTTTGGCACATCGGACGGATGTTGCCGCTCACGCCGCAATTTGTGTCCGAGAACGTTCCAATCCTTGGCAAGAAACAGAACAGCACGAGGCGCCAAAAGTTCCTGTAGAGTCCAGCCTCTTTTGAACCATTCGCTTTGGCTAAACTGCGGCCTCCAGTACGCATTTGCGCTGTCAACGTCGTGCAGGTATGCCAGACAGACAGTGGCGTTCTGGTAGAACCTGTACATGGAGGTGACGACTTCTTGCAACTCCACGGCATTTGTTCTATCGATGCAGACGTTGTCGATCCAGATCCAGTCCACACGAAAAGTGAGCATTCGCTGAATGATGAACTGGCAGAAGCCTCTGATCTTTTCGAAGCTTGGGGCGTCGTGCTTTGCTCCCTTCATCAATTGGCGAAGATCTGCCTCTTCCCTCAGCCATCTGTGCGAAGCTATCGCGTAAGGCGGGATCTGGTCAGAAACGAATTCTTGCACTTGCAACGAGCGGACGTTCAGTAGCCGCATGGTGTTACCGCCAGCTGTTTGAGGCGATAGTGGTTACCCAGTGGTGAAGTGCGGCTGATGACTCGTTCCACAATGGTGGGGTAAACATGCTGCGTCTGCTAAGGGCTCATGCCGCCTGTCAGCAGATGGAGTGAGGCGAGCTCGTGCTCTGCCAGCTGGGACGTCTCATGCATAGGCTCTTGGCGCGTCGTGTAGGCCACGACTATCAGCTTTGTGAACGACATGGCCATGCAGGCAAGGAACTGATTGCCATGCCACGCAGAGAGCCTGCTTGTTCACCTTTCTGAGGTCCAGCCAAGATTTTGTCGTTGTCTCAACATCCCAGGCTTGAACTTCAGAGCACCATGTCTTGCATGGCGAGTGATGGTGAGAACCACTGAGTGTGAAGGCCACTGGGTTGGTCCCAAACGCAGTCACCGTCGCCGCTGCGGTCCGCAAACCGCGCCGCGCCGCGCCGCTCCGCCAAGCTGAGCCTCGGCTTAGCTCATCTCATCTCCGAGGGCGCGCGGTCCTTCCTCCTCTACTCACAATGGATATTATCCAGCTCACGTGCATGTATTCCCGGCTCCGAGAGCGACACTTCGTGTCTAGATTGCGGGACGTCCCACGCCTTAGGATGGACATCATTTCAGGATCGAGGGCAAGACCACAACGGCTTTTGATTGGAAGCTCTGAGCCTCAACAGTATCTATTCAGCACGCGTTTCATTCAGAAATATCTGCACGGCAGCTCTATGGGATCAAAAATGGAGTCATCTCTCAAGGCGAGCCATCATTGTGGTTCACCGGGCAACCAAAGTTCGATGCGAAAGGAGCCAGTCTGTCCGTGATCTGGTTCAAGACACTGATTGGCAGATTGATGGCCTCACCAAAGGTCGCTGGGAAACCTGAGGCGATAGCTTGGTAGATCAAGCAAGCTGCTGCACCAGGGGCCGTGTTCACAAGAGTCCCGTTCCGAATCGCCTCTCCCGAGTTGAGTCCATTGAAGTTATTTGGACCAATGTTACCGCCGAAGAGGACAGGCTGTATTACCAGTCAGTCACGACACTCAACTTCAGGAACCCGAAACAACTCACATTGAGCAGATACATTTGGAGGATCTCGCTGGTGACTTCGCTGTCGTAGGATTCGACTCTTGGGCGCCAGTTTGGCGGCACGCGCTCGCCACTGTTCTGGACGTAGTTTCCGTTGGCATCTTTCGAGATGGCGAAGAAGGACATCATGGTCTGCACTGTTGTCAGTGGGTGTCACGAGATCAGCGAAGCTGTTTCACTTACCGCCTCATCTGGAGAACCACCCTCGCCCGGGAACAGCTCGTACAGGAAAGTTGCAGCTCCATAGAGGAGCAGACTGCCTGGGCCACTGCGAAATGTCAGTCGACAAGGTATCGGGGGCACAGATTGACACCTGGAC
Organism: Cercospora citrullina; assembly: GCA_013365195.1. Lineage (NCBI taxonomy): Eukaryota > Fungi > Ascomycota > Dothideomycetes > Mycosphaerellales > Mycosphaerellaceae > Cercospora > Cercospora citrullina. Next base: position 154,586 of record JAASFF010000098.1, read on the forward strand.
TTACAAGAAGAAGTTGCCATTCTCCCTCATGCTCTGCTGCCATCTCTGCTCACGATAAACGGACAGCTCCTCTCGGCCGCAGTTGCCCTGGCAAGTATCCATCATGAAACCGAAGAGCTACCGAGACTTGTCAGCATATTCTTCGGGCTCTGCCGCTTCAGGAAAACAAACCGTAGTGTTCACTCTGAAGTTGTCGTTACCTGGTCCGGTGAAGAAGTCATTTCTGTCATGCTGTCAGTGCGAATGCCTTTCGAAAGTGATGTCAAGATTGCACGTCGTACCGGGTGAGACTGGAGTCTGCCTCAAACTTGTTGTGTCCATTCAACCCAGGCTGGCTGGCAAGGAGGCTCAAAGGAGAACGAGTGCGAGAAGTTGCATCACATCCGAGGGAGACTTTGTTGCTGATCAAATCTCCATCCTGGTCGTAGCATCAGCAAAGCCTTCCGACATCTCACAACCAGTCATCTTACAAGTCCGACACCTGCAATGGCGAGGATGTTGGCAAGTGTGAAGCCGACATTGTACATATTCTGTTGAGCATCAACGAGCTCAGCGTCTGGAGACACGATCAGCAATCTCGAACGGCGCAACAAGTCTGGGCATCATACAGGTCACAATGCCGTCTCTAGCGAGAAACCCATGATTGGCTGCGGCATTCAACTGGATGACAGTCAGTCAGAGATTGTTCTCCAAAGCATCTCGACTTGGTTCCACCAACTTACACCAGGACAAGGGCCACGAATGTCGATACCAGGGCGAGGAGCGCGAAACTCGTGCGCCGTATCGCCAGGCGCGGGCACAGGATAGCCACCTCGCTGGTTGCCTCGTGCGGGAAAGCGGGCATTGTTGTAGGGAAATTGTGCTGTCAGTGGAGCGGCCGGCTCGTGATTGGGGTTGAACGGGCAGTTTGGATCATCCCTTCGATAAGCACCACTCTTGAGGATTGAAGAATCAACGCCTGGAGCACTTGCTACCCATGGGTAAGCAAGGACGCCCTGGATGGCGACGAGCGGAAGAACTGCGAGAGCTTTCAACGACATTCTGAGGCTTGAATATGCGGCGACGATGCCTTCACACTCTGGCAGGCTGGTCGCAGCAATTTATATCGCAGCTGCCGGACCAGCGCTATCCTGATGCCTGCCATCTTTGTATGGCAAGATACATCGTGCCTCGGGATTATATTGTCGTGCACTGGATTGGCTGGCGAGTCGCGTTGCCAAAAGCATGAAGTCGACCACGCGCAGCGCTAATATCCAAAATGGACGATGTCAGTCTGCTAAGGCACTTGGGAGTATCTTGGGCGTAGCCTTGAGGTCAAAAGTTGACATGTCTAGCCGGTCTCTGAGGCTAAGGGTCAGCTGGCTCCTGCACAAGCTGCGCGTCGATCGCGGAAAGCTTATACATCGCGATGATTGATGAAGTGATAGCTGCGAGTTGTCGAGCACCTGGACCGAGGAAGTACGGTCGCACACTCTGCAAGTCTGAAGTCAAGAAGAGGGCTACTTTGAAGTCCGCATGCACGCTCTGTTTTTCGTCCAGTGATCAGAGCCAACAAGGCGCACGACACGCTTGCCCTTCTCGCGCGGCATGCAAACGACCTACCCAATTCGGTAAGTGTTGCGACCACTACTTGGCGAGAGACTGCAATCGTTGAAGGAAGAAAAGACCGCGACGACCATCACTGCTGTCCTGGATATCGACCTGATTCTTCTTGCATCGCTAGGACCAGATACAGCATTCTGTAAGCCCAATGCACACATGTGAGCCACGTTTCCTGAGCGGCATTTGCCTGATTGCTCGCAGGGTGAGTTACAGCTAGCCTGGCATTGGTCTTGGCCAAGACCGGCTATTGAAGCCACGCAGCCGTGGCGCTGGTCTCTATGCTTATTCAGTCTGCACACCTTCAGTAACTGTTGCGACCGAGCTGCAGATGGCACGTTGCGCTTACCGCTGAAGTGCAAAGGACGGACTGATCACCAGACCAGATGTGATTGGCCAAGTGGGGACTACATATGCTGGACAGCTTTTAAAATCTGGAACAATCAGGCCATGACAGGAATCGTCACGCGTACAACATCAATTCGAAGTCTATTCAACGACCAAAGCAAATTCCACCCATCACAGCATATCTGGCAAACAACCGAGGCAGTATCACAGTAGCCTGGTGTCACCCCTTCGTAACTCGTTACCATTGCAGCTTCTTGTTCCTCATGGTCACGCATGCCCGGTCGATCTCGGAACAACCTTGCAAGCTTGGTCGTTCTGGTGCTTACTCCTCGTCTCCGTGGGCTTCGCGCTTCTCCTCCTCGGCACTGACGCCGTAGACGGGGTAGAACTGAGCATCACGCTTCTCCTCCTCGCCATTGACGCCATATACTGGGTAGAACTGGGCATCACGCTTCTCCTCCTCTTCGTTAACACCGTAAACCGGGTAGAACTGGGCTTCGCGCTTCTCCTCAGCGCCGGCGCCATAGACTGGGTAGAACTGAGCGTCGCGCTTCTCCTCAGCACCAGCACCATAGACTGGGTAGAACTGGGCTTCGCGCTTCTCCTCAGCGCCAGCGCCGTAAACCGGGTAGAACTGAGCGTCGCGCTTCTCCTCAGCACCAGCGCCATAAACTGGGTAGAATTGAGGCGCTCTCTTCTCGTTGGAGCTGACTCCATACACTGGGTAGAATTGCGCATCACGCTTCTCGTTCGAAGAAACGCCATAGACCGGATAGAACTGAGCGTCACGCTTCTCGTTGGAGTTGACGCCATACACCGGGTAAAATTGGGCATCGCGCTTCTCATTGCTGTTCACGCCATATACTGGGTAAAATTGAGCATCACGCTTCTCGTTTGAGCTGACTCCATACACTGGGTAGAACTGGGCATCGCGCTTCTCGTTGCTGTTCACGCCGTATACGGGGTAGAATTGGCGCTTGCCAACCACCTTCACGTACTTGGCATCTGCATTTGCAACTGGTGCCTAGTGATGATCAGCTTTGCCCATAGATCCACATTGCGGGACATGCATACAGCTCCAGCCAAGTTGGCGACTCCCAGAGCGAGGACGGCAGCGGAGGTGGAGAACTTCATTTTTGCTGTGGAAGAGGTGTGGAGAGATGTTGCTGATTGGAGTTGAAACGTCGGAGAGAAGTTATATGCCTCTGGTCACCAGTCTTTGCGCCACTCCGCCCGCTCTTCGGCCTTCCTCCACTTTCCACGAGGCACTTGAGGTGCTCGAACTAGTTTTCACGCAATCATGGGATCTGAGACTCGCCCACATCTCAAGCGTGGGCTTTTCCTGGTATGGAAGACTGGCGGCGGTAAAAGGCTCGTATCGCTTCTTGCTAGAGCAGTACTATGCCCTGGAGTACCGCAATGGCTGAGCTCACATCCTCACTCGTCTGTCCAAGATGACTTTGTCTCCGCTCAGCTCTAGGACGACCGAGAGCTCAGGGCTTGTGCATTGGCGTTTAGAAGCGTGCATCAGAGGTGCAGGACACATTGCCGTAGCCTCGCGGCCGTACTCGAGGTGTCATCACGAGTGCAGGAGCTCAGCTGTCGATGGCGAAGGAAGATGCTCGGCACACGAAACGGAGCGTCTCATCGTGAGACTATTGCTCGATCGAGGCCGGAACTCATGCTTCCTGAGAGTTGCACCACTTCACTGTACTGTGGAGCTCAGTTCTCTGGCTGTCTGCGTCTCCGTGGCAGGCGGTTGCTCTGGAATACGGATCCACCGACATCTCGATTGCAAAGCGAAGATACTCCATCGATGGCATGCCAGCGGTGTCACCTAGAGCGGTTCCGATGTATGCCGACGAACAGACCGCCTCGACTCCAATGGACCTTTGGAAATGCCGTGCCATGTGGAGTCCCCTCGAGATCGTGCATATTCTGTATTGTCTCTAGCAGTCCGTAAAGGAGTGACGTCAACCTCTTCGTGCTCAGTTGACTGCTCCCTCTGGTCATAAGTCGGCGAGTGAAGGATGTTTCTTGGAGACATGCATTAGCCTCTTCTCGGGCTGTGCGTGCCCACCTTAATTGTGCTTATAGCTGCTGAGACAATACGGTGCAATTGTGGGGTAGGCCCGAAGGCCTGGCGTCTGCCCGACTTACGCTAACACACTAGCTCGGAGCCAACGTCTCCGTTCATCGCCCGCGCGAGAGACCGTGGGACCAATGCTTGAGTGTTCAGTTGACATTGCTGTTGCTCGTTGGTGATCGCTGCTCCTCTGAGCACTCTGCATTCACGATTCATCGTTCACTATGGTGGCATTTCCGACAATTTCAAAACAACACGAGCGCCTTCGCCAGAGCGGGGACAGTCAAGAAGCGCTTCTGGAGAAAGATGGCGAGCCACCTCGAACAAGCAGATGGACAAAAGAAAGAATCGTTATCGTGGTGGAGGCGACTGTGATAGCGATCTTGCTGGCTGTGGTCGTCGTGCAGAGCGTTCGGATTGGAAAGGGGCAAATATGGAAGCGTGGCTTCTCCACAGACTATGGTATGCTGCGCACTTGCTCCGGGAGAATTGCTTGTTGACCGGTTGCAGGCAATATTGGAGACATCATACCTTTCAAGAAGCAAGTCTTCATCAATCCTCTGCGGCCCACGGAAGACTATTCGGCCCTCAAGATGGAGTGGAAAGAGGGTGAACCACATTACACGGGCGAGCCAGGACCGGAGATGGATGAAGCTTGGGATAAGTTGTTGTCAAGTGAGTATTCTTGGGGATGTCGAGGGAAGCACTGCTGACAATAACCTCAAGTGACCACCTTCAATATCACCGGTGATGCGGCAAAGCCAGCGATTGGCAAGACGTACTCGTACGAAGAAGGAACATACGCCATGGGCTTTGAGGTCTTCCATGCCCTGCATTGTATCAACAACATCCGAATGATGATGTACCCGGACAATTACATCCTGAGGGAACCTCCGGAGGAGACTGAGATGCATAAAGGTATGGTGATAGAGTGATCGTTTTGCGAATCACGCTGATTCTTGTCCAGCTCACTGCCTCGATTACCTGCGGCAATACGTCCAGTGCAACGCAGACTTGACACCATTCTGGGGCGACTGGGTTCCAAAGTATCGGCTGGTACTCCGGCCATATACACCTCACACTTGTCGAGACTTCAGCCAACTTCAAAATTGGATCACCGAGAACTCCGCAAGCACAGAGGCGCTCTCATCGTAGTAGCCAATCCGCAGTTGGCTGCGTCCAGGTTGCAATGAACACGAATTACGTCCTTCAACTTCACCTTCATCATTCCTGCGCTTTGGCTCTCCAGCTCTCCACCATAGCTTCACTGGGGTTGTGCAGTCAGCGTGGAGCCGCGACTTGTTGCCTGAGACTAGCCCGGTCTCTGGCACTCATCGGAATCCCGTAGAATGCGCGCGCGTGATTTACTGCCTTCCCAGCTGTCAGACGATGATTAGTATGAGGCACTGCGGTCGATTGATGTCTCCACGTCTTTTTTCAGCCTAAAAGACGTGCTAGACAAAGGCCGGGGAAAAAGCGGGCCACGGCCCGCGCTAAGATCCATGTCCTACATACTTGACTGCACCGGCACATGCACATTTTTCTCACTACGAGATGCCGACTTCTTCAGCGAAACGACGGGAGTCCTACCAATGCCGGCAGTCGCCCACCAGCTGCATGTCAGACTTCTCGCTCTCAATGCCTCGAGTACGGCCCGTGAATACGGCCGATGGTGTCCTGGATCACGATCACTCAATCGGCCAACCTTGCTCGTGGTCGAGATCTGTCTGAGTGAAGCGTTGGCGCCTGGCTAGTCTGTCATGACCGCAGAAACAGCTTCTTCTCGGCCGCAACGACTGTGTGGGGCCTCCATACCGCTATTCTGCTGAGTGGAGAGACTACACAAGTGCATAAACGATGTCCCCCGGCTTCTCCATCGGACACAGACGATGCTCAGCCCTATAAGCCATTCGGAGGGCGCAGTATGCCAGCGCCAATGGGTAAACCGGCTACAGCTTCACTATACACATCCTATGCTACCACTACGTGAAACATGCAGCAGTCTCTCACAGTCGGGCGACGACTACTGCAACTAGCACATAGCTTCAATATCGTACGTATCCACATGTACCGAGAAGCTTGCTGAGCTATGTAGCTCCCCGAGTTGAGCAGCATCGATGAGTATCCCGTTGTCAATCGCAACCTCCTTGTTCCTCACTCCATTGTACAGAAGGCTCGACTAACTCCCACAATGTCACGAGTCAATATCCGAGACGGCGATGGAGACGACATCGAGAAGGAGCCTATGCTGGAATGGCAAGCTGTCACCAAGACGCGATGGCAGAAGTACAAGCGTTCGATATTGATCGTCAGCTCAACGCTTGTGCTGTGCATAGCGGGGTCCACATTATTGTATCACACATTCAACAAAGGTCAACCAGTCCCATCTCGCACTGGTAGTAAACTATTAGCTGGAGAAGTCAATGGCCTCGTGCCCGAGTGTAAGTGCCCGTCATCTTAATCTGTTCTATTCCACCGCTGACAGACAGATAGTCTCAGTAACACCGCAAGTGTGGTACAATAATTCGCTATATGGCCCGGAGGGAGACATTCGAGATTTGCCACAAGAAGAGGTGCAACAACTGATGAAGCGGTGGCACGCACTTATGCCCCGTGAGTTGCACATTTTCGCGACCGAGATCACATCAACTCTGACATTTGCCAGGTGGCTATGGATTCGTGCCTGTCCACGAACCCGAACAGTACGAGTTGGCACCACCGCTGCAATATGATGGACTGCCGCCGCCAGATTACTACTACTCCATCACGGTGTTCCACCAGCTCCACTGCTTGGTACGCAACCCCATGCTCCAGTCCGGACAAATTGCTGACAACTTTCCAGAACGCCATTTTGAAGACCTTCGTTGAGGACCGCACAGGATACTCAGTTGGCGGACATGCAAAACGACAAGAGCATTTCCACCACAGCCGACACATTTTGCACTGCTTCGACTATCTTCGTCAATGTACGACTAGATATTCCCATAGAAGATTGCTCTTGCTAACACTACATCGCAGCTATTCAATGCTACGGCGACACCGCTCTCGAAGGAGCTGATGAATTCTCGATCGCAGAAGGAAGAGACAAGGTTTTGGTCGGCACATCCGGCATTGGAACGACGCACATGTGCAAGAATTACGATCAGATCAAGAAATATGCGGAAGATAACGCGAATCCAAAGTGGAAGAGGCCGCTGGAGAAGGAACACTAAGATATCTGTACTATGATCTGTTGGGCTTAGAATATAGAGCCGCACACCGACGATGTAATGAAACACTTCGCCCTTTCTATCATGATTGCTGGGCAAGCTCTACGTCTATAACATCCAATGATGTGGGCAACAGGCGGAAGAATGACCTTGTTCCATTGACCATGTTGCTGGAATCATGCATGAAGATCGCACATGTTTACTGATTATTATCTCGATAAATTTCTGGTCGCCTTTCGACGTCAGAATTCAGCGATGTCCTCAACGGTCAACACACTAAGCTATCCATTCGCCGCATGCTATGGAAAGAACCAGAAGTCTTCATACCGCCGCTTACCAACAGTATCCGATCCCATGTTCTGGAAGAAACACTTGCCGACCGCAAGTATAATGCTCCGAGGAATTAAAGCATCGATTCTCACAATTCACGCAGTCTTTTCGGCAAATCACTGTTCCGCTGCGAAACCCGATTACTAGAGAAAGGTGATCGATCGATGATTCGTCAAAATCGACTAAGCCATGCGTTAGTCACCCTAGCACTCTGGCCCGCTCCTCCACACTCCACCTATACCGACTGTTGCGGGACAAACAGCCAAGCGCATTACGCGTGGGATCTAACGTTCATCCCGGCTCGTCAAGTCTTGTTTTGAGGTCTCGTGGTCTTCACGGATACGAGCAAAGCGAAAACTTTGAAGCTGCACTGCCGTTCTGTTGCCCTACATGACTTTCTTAGAGGCTGCAATGTTCGGCAATGAGTCTTGTTTCTCAGGAATGGAACAGGGCGATTGGGGCTTCAAGATCGATGAGCTATGGTGACCTGTGCAGTCAGACTGGGGCAGCCGAGTCTCGTGCTACGTTAAACGCATGGGTTCTGAAAAAACCTCTGGTTGCTCACTTTTCGTCCTGACAGAGCGTGTGACTACTACAGTGCTGGCCAAGCTTACAGCTCAGTGCGAGCAGCGTAATTTCCATTGACGCCTCTGCTGCAGATCCGATCGAGGAGCTCAAGGAGGTCGTTGGAACAGGCACAGAAGGATGGGAGTAGCACCTCTTTTTGGCCTTGAGCATTGCGCACAAGCAGATCACTGAATCCATCAGTATTTTACGAACCTCTGCAGGGCAACCCATCAACTCTGATGATACCTCTTAACAAAGTGATATCTCTCCCACCCATCAACACTATCATACGTCGTCTCCCGATCCAACGTATACTTCCCAATTCTTGGCAAAATTTGCACCCACACCAGGTAATACACTCCACCAGCACCAATGATTCCCCATCCGATCACCACATGTAGCCAGTATGGCAGCTCAAGGTAAACCGTCCTACCACCAGTTGGTGGAATCAGTGGGGCGATCACGAGGTAGACATTTGCCAGGCCAAAGAAAAGAGCCACTGGCCAGGAACACTTGAATGGTGGGTTCCATTCCCGGCGGAAGAAGTATAAGTAGACGAGACCTAGGCCGACGAAAGTGTTGACTGCGTTGAGAGGGTAGGAGACCATGTTGAGGATGAGGGAGTAGGCGTCGCCGGGAGGAGGGGCGAGGATGATGATGGAGGTGGTGAGCCATTGCCAGAAGAGGCCTGCGGCGGGAGCGTTGAAGGGGCGGTTCGAGGAGAAGAAGCGATGGAAGGGAGTGATTCCTTCTCGTCCTGAGAGAGAAAAAGATTAGTACGTGCATCTCTTGAACAGGATGGTCTTGCACAGGATGGAGACTTTACTCACCAAGTTCTTGGACGATGCGAGCTTGCGAGAAAACCACGCTCAACACGTTGCCGAAGGCCGACAGAGCGACGAAGACAGAAAGTGCTCGTGCTGCTGGTCCGCCCATGACGTTGCGGAAGAAGTTTGCAGAAACCGCACTGCCGCTGGTCAGGAGCTGTTCACGAGGCACACCGGCGAAGTAGGCGATGTTGCAGAACTAGAGCCGGGAGTCAGAAACAATGTGCAGCTTAGAAGGGTCGAGACATACCATATATATGACAGAAATGCCCGCCAGAGCAGTAGGCGCAGCAATCTTCAGTGTTTTGACAGGGTCTTTGGTCTCCCGAAGTGCGTAGTTGGCGTTGGAGTAGCCAATGAAGGACCAAATGACAGAGTAGAGGGCTGCTACAACTGCATTGGCATCACTTGTAGTTCCAGCGAAAGCATTGGTGAAGTTGTCCGGCTTTGTTTCCAGTTTCGTGACACCAGCAAGTGCAGCCCATCCTGCAACGACGATAATGAGGACAATTAGCAACTTGATAAAACCCAGAGCGTTCTGAAGTTTGAGGCCCAGCTTGACGTTTGTGGCATGAATGGCGCATGCGGTAGTCACGCAGGCCATGGCAATGCCTCTTTGATTCCAGCGGGTGACCTCAACTTCTGCTGCAAGGAGAATGTATTGACCAAAGATAACAGAGTTGCCGCCCGCCCAGCCGAGCAGCATGATGTAGGGGGTGTAGAACGCTGTGGCGATGAACTTGGGGTGTCGGTAAATGTATTCGAGGTAGTTCTTCTCTCCGCCGTTCCTGAATTCGGTCAGCAGTAGCTCAAGCGCAAGGGTGCAGAGTCTCACTTGGGAATGCCTGTGCCAAACTCGAGATATACTGCCATACCAGCACTCGCAATGCAGATGCCAATCACCCACAACATGAGAGCCATTCCTGTCGAGCCTGCAAGTCTGTAAATCGTCGCTGGTGTTGCGAAAATACCAGTACCAACCACCCGATTGAAGATCAAGAAAGCTGCTGAGAAGGTGCCAATAGTTCGCTTTTCATCCTGAAGCCGTTCGACCTCAGAGGGAGTGCTGGTTCGAGAGATCTCATCAGTTCGCTCGCTGCCATTGTAGGCTTGCGCATCGTATTTTTCCGACATGACGGGTCGGATATCATGCGATGGTGGGGTCGTGTCAAACAGTGATGATCAGGCAAAGGCACTTATGTAGTCGCGGAACAAAGGTTTCACAAGCCCGTGCAATGGTGTATGCTTATGGCGCCATGTGGCAATGTGGTTAGTTGGAGGATTTACCAAGAGGCAGCGACAGTATACCAAGATCTGGCGAGGTCTTGTGCAGCGCGTCGATCTTGGTTTTCAGGCGCATGCTCACCGATTTGCATAGACGAGGACGCATAGATGAGGATGATTGGCAACGGAGAACAGCTGCGTACCTGCGCATGATGATCTCGTATTCTTCAATTCTGCTGCAGCTCCCGCTGAGCGATATTACTGCTTGCGATGAAAGACGGGCCTCCAGGGGTGAAGTCAAAGAATGCTAGTGTGGCGCACAAAGCTTGGGTGGTATGCGCGCCGAGCATTTCGTCTGGGCGTGAGATGGCGTGCTCGACTTCGTTCCCAGCGTATGGTTACTACCTTCCCAATGCAGGCCTTATCCCATGATTCCGGCTGTGAAGATGCACAGTTGTGGTCATTGATTGTCTTGGGCCGCTCTTTGCCATTGTCTTGTGCGGTTGCTCGATCTTGGGCCGAGAGAGGCGAGGAGCATATACTGCATGTGAATACGCGCCTCCAGATCCTTCTTGATCACGACAACTTCGCTTCGCAGCTGAGCGAGAGTCTGCTTGCATGTTAGATGTCCTATGGGAGGCCTCGAAAGACTCAGCGGTTCCTCGGAGACTCAGATGGAGCTGAAGTTGGCGAACTCGCGTGGAGACGTTGGGGATGTCTGAGCTGGAGTGCCGAAGTCCTGCGACTTGCCTGGTCCTCAGCATAAGCGCTCTGAGCACGATCGAGAAATCCGGCGTGCATCTGGTCGATGTTGCAGGTTCTCAATGGGCAGTTGGAAACAGGACTTCGAACGGAAGTCGTGGAGTCGTCTCTCGTGATCAGATCCTCCGCATCCCCTCGGCGAGTCGTATTGGTGGGCACCACAGTCCAGTGTGCGCTGCCTGGCTACGAGGAGACCGTATATCAGCGCAGGGTGGTGGTGGTTGGGCAGATTCGAAGGGAGAGACATGGCTCCATGCCAAGAAGGCAATGCGGACTCCGCCGCGATACCGAATTGAGCAAGCCGCATGGACCCTGCATGGGACATGAATCGAGCGTCATTGCTGTCGTCGACGCTGCTGATGCTCATGCGACCACGTCGTCGATGCTCATGTTCATGTTGCCACGACCACTTGGTCTGGTGCTCAGTTTGCTGATCGAAGCGTAAGCTCCCACCACAGCTGTCCGCCCATCACCGCTGGTCCCCAAAGCAAACCTGTCGCCGCCTCCGGAGTCGTGAAGCGCGCTGTACGGCTGATTCGGCATGGCTACTCAAGCTCACTGTGCATTCTGCTTTGATACCCTTGCAGCCTCGTTCGAGCGCAGGAAACCGCTCACTCTCGCGCAGACCGAAGAGCTGTGGGAGCGGTATCACGCGAGCAACGACGAGGACCCCTCAGAAGTCGAGGATGATGACGATGCCGAGATGACCGATGTAGACGGCGACGAGGCGGCGCCAACTTCGACCAAACGGACTGCCATCTCACGATTGTTGAACAGAGAGCCCGCGAAGAGCGCTGGCAGTTCGAGCAGTAGCCTCCCCAGCGCACAGAGTGGCAGTAGTGGATCAAGCAGCAAGAATGCTTCGGGGACAGCAACACCGGCGAGTTCGATGAGCTCGATGACAGATGTGACGGGGGGCGCCCGAAAAGGCGAAGAACACCCGCTCTTCATCACATGGAATACCGTCTCAAGAAGTGGCCACAAGAGCCTGAGAGGCTGCATCGGCACTTTCGAGGCGCAAGAGCTGGAGTATGGGCTACGCTCATATGCTCTCACCTCGTAAGGCACGTCCCAGCCCTACCTTCGATCCAGCTGACTCAAGCTCTCACTTGCTACAGAGCCTTCGAAGACACCCGCTTCTCCCCCATCCCACCCTCCCTTCTCCCGAGCCTATCCTGCGAGGTCACTCTCCTGACCAATTTCTCTTCCCCTTCGAGCGAGCCTCTAGCCTGGACTCTCGGCAAACATGGTATCCGCATATCCTTCACATACCATGGGAGAAGATACGGCGCGACATATCTGCCATCAGTGGCTGTGGAGCAAGAATGGACGAAAGAGGAGACATTGATATCCTTGATGCGCAAGGCCGGCTACAATGGAAGCTCGAGTTCATGGGAACGGGTATGGCGAGATGGCAGAGGAGAGTTGGTGACTTATGAGGGGAAGAAGGTTGGGCTGGGATATAAGGAATGGAAGGAGTGGAGAGACTGGACTGAGGAGAATCGGTAGAGCAGGTTGAGCTGCGTGAGAGATCCAGAAAGGATCTGGGGCTTGCACGAGAAATGAAAAGCGTATAGAGAGGCTGGAAAACCAAGACGGTATTCAGAGATCTTTCATACACTGGGCAAGGCAGTCCAGCGATGAGCTGAGATGGTATAATGAGAAACGATAGACGTGAAATGCGAATTTATGTCATCCAAGCTGGTTCGTCGACGAGACGCATCACCAAACTGAGCGAGGATACACCGAAGACTGGTGAGTATCCAAAAGAGGAGGCTAATTCAAATTGAAAAAGACCTTCCGCGACTGTTCGGGGAGATCACTGGCAACCTTGGATAGAGGCCCGACTTGACATGGAAAATAATCAAAATCATCAGTCTATAGGTCACTGCACCAGGTGACCCGATTTGTCGAGGTCTTCTGCGCGCAAAAGTCCGTACTTCAATCTTGGGAAATCGATTTGTGCTGTCAAATTGGCAGGTGTAGAATTTCAGAAGACGGAAGGCAACATGGAGATCATGTCTACTCATGTCCGGGTAAATGTCAACCTCCGGCCACCAATTTGCGTACGCTGGCTTCCCTGGACTGGTCCCTGTCTGCAACCCAGCTTGCTTCGAAGTCTATCTGATTACGGCTGAGATCCTGCTACCCTAAGAGCAAGCCTATGCCATGCTTCACACTGTGATTCGCGCAGCGTTCAACATTTCCAGGCGGTGCAGTCTCCACCATGCGATACTTTCTGCATGTATTGTGCTGCCTTTACTTTGTTCAAGCTCAACTTTCAATCCAACGTTCTGCTCAAAATCTATGGAAATCACTGGATACGGAGGAGCTCCTAAGCATCGCTTCTTGGTTGCGAGAGCAGCCAGACTTAGAAACGAACGGATCAGAACGAACAGGTGTTTCGCGCAACGGCATGTCAGTAATCCGAGTGTGACGTTTTGCTAAAGTGGACTTAGCTCTGATTCATAATTCTCTCTCAGTTTCTCCATCGCATTGCAGCATCCGAACAAATCCGACGTTCTGGACTTCTTGGATAATGGCCAACCTGCACCAGTGCGTTATGCTCGAGCTGTTGTTGGATATCAAGCCGCTGAGGGGCCATATCTTGCCGAATTGTTAGTTGGCCCTCTACCCATATCCGACAAGACGATTATCACTCAGCTGGAGTATCCCCTAACACGAAAGACTGGAGCTAAAGTTCGTGACCTTTATGTTATTGGGTCCAGTCTTGAAGCATGGAAATATGGCATCGGAAGATCGGTCGCTGACGTGACATTGTTCTTGTTGGGAGGTGCGCTGACTGGGAGTGCCAACGATACTCTGGAAATCGTGCAAAGCAATCCCTACGGACAAGAGAAAGATGGCCGCTTGGTGACTTGGTTCAATTTCAAAGCCAAGAGCTCCACAGGATTTGACTCTGGGACGCTCCTTCCGTCAGCGTTGTCGTTTCAAGCAGATATCACAGACGGGAGTTCGGATCACTGGGAGGTTCTGCAATGGGTGTATGACGACAAATCCTACTCAACCACCGACGAACTGCGAGAAGTATGTTTTACACCTGGATTTGAGAAACTGGGTATGAATTTCGATGGGAACTGGACGAGCACAGATCAGCAAGGAATGCCTTTACCGATGGAGTATTCGCCACCAGCTGTGATGGCAAGTCCAAGGAAGCCTCAATACCTGTATGATGAAGATGAAGGCTTTCTGTCTTGGATGGGATTCACCTTCTTCTTGAGCTTCAACGCAGAGACCGGCCTCGGACTGTTTGACGTCAGGTACAGGAATACCACAGTCTTGTATGAGCTGAGCCTCCAAGAGTCATTGGCTCACTACGCTGGTATAAATGCTTGACCGGGACATATTTTGGACGATGCTGACGAACAAAACCCTAGGTAACGACCCTCATCAGGCCAACTTTGCCGCATTAGACTCTACCAACGGCATTGGTAGTTCTGCTATGCCACTAATTGCCGACTATGATTGTCCGGCGCATGCCACCTATCTGAACACAACCATGTTCACATACGCGAACCTGATCACGAGGCCTTATTCCATATGCATATTTGAACAAGCTGCTGACGTGCCACTGCAGAGGCATGCGGCTCCTCAATATACAACTGTTACCAGAAACAGCCTTCTGAAAATACGCTGGTGCAGCACAGTCGGCAATTATGACTTCGTGTTTACTTACAGCTTTTCCATGGATGGCACTATCGAGGTCGAAGTCCATGCGTCTGGGTATATCTTTGCCGCGCACTCTGCTCACAACGAGGATTATGGCTATCGAATTCATGACCATCTCGTGGGTTCGATGCACGATCACATTTTCAATTTCAAAGCCGATTTTGATGTTCTTGGAAAGGCGAATACTGTTCAGCTCACAAAAGTAGCACCGGTTGTCAAGGCATACTCCTGGTCTGGAGGAGAGCAGCGGAATTCAATGCGACTAGAACGGTCTACGGTTCGATCAGAGGATCATAGCAGTCTGAACTGGGACACTAATGATCAAACGATGCTTGTGGTACTGAACCAGGAAGAGAAGAACGATTATGGAGAGTACAGGGGCTGGAGGATCCACAAGGGCGGCGGTGCTTCCCATCTGACGATTCAAGACAGTCCTATCGTAGCCAATGCTGTCAACTGGGCGAAGCACGACATCCATATCACAGCGCAGCACGACTCTGAGTCACGTTCTGCCCACTCTCTCAATGCTTTCGATATTTACAACCCTCCAGTGGATTTTGAAAAGTTCTTTGATGGCGAGCCACTGGAACAGACTGATCTTGTAGTCTGGTTCAACATTGGTATGCATCACATTCCGACAACATCGGACCTTCCAAACACCCTGACTACTGTCGGCCACTCGAGTATCAAGTTTGTTCCGCATAACTTGTTCTCGGCTGGGCAAAGTCGGCAGACTATCAACAGGATAAGAGTCAACTACGATGGTGACCGAGTGAGTGGTGTCGAGACATTTGGGCAGCCTGGACCTGAATTCACGTCCTGTAAAGATGGGGAAGACGTTGCTGTGTAGGCATTCGCTGACCGTTTCGCAATATGATCGATACCACGCTGGATTCCAGGCACAAAGGAAACTTCCTCCGCCTTGGTCACGCTGGAGAGAGCGATCAATTACGGGAAGAGGCGAAGAACGATGTTGGGTTGTGAAGGCAGCAACGCATACGGAGGCTTCACTTGCATGGGGCTGGCGGTCTTCGCGCACCGTATACTTGCCGCCGACGATGATGCAAGCTCGATCTCAGCGTTCAAGACATCGGCTTGAAATGCGAACAATTACTGCCCGCTGAATGCATACACCTGACGACACATCTCGAATGGTCGTCGCGATGATTATCTTACAGAGATCATTGAAAACCGTTCAGTTGCCAAGGGATCGCTATCGACATCCAGCTACGGCGTTTATCGCAATATCAGCGACCGTACTGGTGTGTCATAGAGCTGCCAGCCACATGGCCCACATTCCAGTGCGCTTTGTTCTCAACCAACATGCCGGCCCGCGGGTTTTCCACAAGAGTGATAACAAAGGACCAACATCAAGTCCCTCTTTGTCTCACTCGTTTCCCGGCTCACTGCAGTCCCTAAATGGGTCTCAATCCGGCAACTAGCTGCATTGATGATTCGCATCATGACTTCGAAGTCGCCTCTTAGTATTGTTCCTCCGAACATGCTATCCACGCCATGGAGTATCAGAAGCTGAACCACGAAAGCGGCCACCTCAGACAACGCTCCCAAGCTTCTCTCGAGATTGGTGCAGAGACACCGCTGACACCACATGGGGAGTGGATTGATCCATTCGGAGGACAAACGAAACACCGAAGACGAATCCAACAGCTGTGGACGGTACTTCAGTACATTCTGCTGAGGATTTTGGTACCCTTCGTCATCGTTCTCGTGGCCCTGAGTCTCAGCGATGCATACTTTCGCGGCACCCATCGCTCCACGAGTGGCGAATTTGGCGATGTGCAGTTGACATATGGAAGTGACCCGAGATATATGAGTCTGGATTACAAGTATGATTATCTGTGGGCAGACGATATTGCACCTGCGCAAGGTAGCATCAGGCTGCCGAAAGACAATAGCCTGGGGCCTGCGGACTTGACTGAGTGGGGCCTGATTGGAATGTGAGCATATGGAGACTGACCGCAATCCAGTGCTTCGTAGCTAACATAGTTCGATTAGGTTTCACAGCATGCACTGCTTGGGCATGATGCGAAGAGCCATGCAACGAGCACACTATGGCGGACACATTGGTATCGACCAGACTGAAGCACCGCACTTTGCCCATTGTTTCTGGTATCTGAGACAAGCCATTCTCTGCAATGCTGATGGTACTATTGAGCTTCCGAGATACAACAACGGCACTCTAGGAACGGAGAACATTTCAGGAGTCACCGATGTTCGGCAATGCCGATCTGCGGATAAGTTGCGGAAGCTGCAGGATAAATACGGCGTCAAGTTGACGGAGGAGGAGAAGAAGGAATTGGACCCCAGCAATCTGGACTTGGCGCATGGAGGCGGTGATTGAAGTGAAGACGCTGGCTGAGCGACGGGGACCGCCACATAATTTGGTTGCTCGAGATCCCTGGACTTGGTACTTTTCCTCCGATGAATTGCATTTGCTATTTCTTGGATTGTAGCTTGTGTCTATCGATCCTGCCGTCAATCTAGACAAGCTGCCTGCGAGGCTACCACAATCCAATCTAGCTCAGGCGATGTATCGTAATTGTGAAAACATCAAACAGCAGGTAATCTATTGTTCCAGATGGCCCATCAAGTCGGGCGTAGGCAAGGGGCTTTCCCTGTGACTACTCAATTCTTCTCGCCGACGAGACATCTGGCACTCCAAGCCCCTCCACTATTCTACCACTGATATACTCGGAGACTGGCATTCGTTTCAGTGTTGATACGATGTGGTGCAACGTCGGTAGGTCCGTCGGCGTCAGATCATCAAACTCGAATGTTGGCGTCTTACTCTACCAGACCCCGGTTACCTTACTTGGCATTTGTTTTGCCATTTCTTCGTGCGGCACAACCACTGCATATGCTACATCTGCTTTTCCAGGCACCCCCACTGCAGGGATGTATTTGTACGTCAATGTGCCATAGTCGGAGCCGTCACTGGCAGACTTGGCCGTAATGCTTGGGCCGGAAACCTCTAGATCGTCGAGATTGAACTTTCCGAACATAGCCTCTTGCCAGGAAGTGCGTACGTGGTGAGAGTCTTTCCTTCGGCGGACATCAATGGCGCAGTAGATCTTGGGAAAGCCGAGCTCGTCGCGACCACTGATGATGGGATCCGTCATGTTCTCGAAGAGCAATGGTAAGTACGTGCCATCGATTGTAGTTCCGTCTTGCTTTGTATAGCGCACACCATGGATGTAGAGACCAAAGTGTCGGTATCCTGATCCACCAAGCCACTCCATTCTGTCAAGTGTAGTCTGCGAGAGAGTAGCATAAGCAATGGTGCCTGGGTCCTTGAATGTGAAAGAGCTGGTGGGAAACAGGTTTTGCAGAAATGTGCGTGAGGTCTTGAATTTTATCGACGCGGTTGTGAATGTCGAGTGCTGAGCAAGCTGTGGTCGATTCGTGTACAAGGCCTGTCGAGGGCCGGGTGTCGGTCCAAAAGCAATGGGCATTCGCCAGTACAGTCTTGGATTCTTCGCCCATTTCCACTCGTCGAACTTCTTGGTGGCGCTGTCGAACTCGTCGTGACACAAATGGTAATTGGTAAATTCTGGGTACGTCGCAGTCAGTCAATCAACTGTCAAGGACCATAATCGAAGCAAAAACCTACCGTGCATCGCCTCGTCTCCCTCTTTGCGACGCTCTATCATTTGTGCGTACTCCTGAATCTGGTGTGCACGCTCATACCGGCACGTCTCGTATAGCTTCAATCGCTCTTCAACTTCTTCCGAAGCGGTTCCCAAAGGTAAGACGACAGCGATAGCAGCGGCATCCTCAATTGCCTGTCCGGCTCCAAATGCATTTTGTGGATGAGAGGAATGGGCAGCATCACCCAGAAGGGCCAGCCTCTTGTTCGTCCACGTAGGGAGCTTCGCCATGTCGAACAGCGGCCATTGCGTGGATGACTGCTCTTTGGCTTTCGCAAGCAGTGCTTGGAACGAATTCCCGAGGTCTTCGCCCAGGAACAACAGATTGTCCCTGCTTTTCGTATCAGGGTTGGCGAGAGCGTTTCCTTGTTTCTCGCTAGGGAGATTGCAGACAATTTCCAACAGCTCGTCACTCCGGCATGGGTAAGCAACGAGCCTACCGTGATCACCAAGCCACGTAACGATTTCGCCGTCTTTCGGTACGAACTTTTCGGTTGCGGGGTCTTCCAACGCCTCCTCCTTGCTTACAACAAAGTGTAGAGCGCTGTGACCAGAGAACGAGGGTGTGATGTCTGCTGACCCTGGAAGTGCCTTCCTAGTCTCCGAAAATACTCCATCTCCACCGATGAGGACATCACCTTGCACAACCTCTCCAGCTGATAGTGTTGCTGATGCATTCTCGTGATTGATCGATACCACGGAAGAGGAGTACCGTAAATCGACCGACTGACCTTGACCTTGACTCCATGTAGCCTTTCTGCGGAGCTCTGCATGAAATGTATCATAAGGGACAAGCTGCCATGGATGCTGCCACATTTTGTTGGACTCGACCATATCGATCGATCGTATCCACAAGCCGCCAGACGTATGGTCAGTCAGTCGAGTCACTTCTTTCGCCCCGAACAACTCAGGCGTCAGTCCAAACCGTCTTACGATGCCGTTTGAGTTGGGCTGCAAATGGATCGGAGCTCCGGATTGGGACTCCGCAGTTCCTTGCTCCAGAACAGTCACCTTGTGGCCTGCTTGTCGCAGTGCGATGGCAGCAGCAAGTCCTGCGATTCCTCCTCCAACAACGATTGCCGACAAAGGTCCCGAATTTGCAGGTTCATCTGTGACATTGGAACACCGTACATCACGATAATCGGTGCCACCATGGGCCCACGCCTCAATGCCATCTTGTCGCTGCACCATAGCTACTCAGCACCACATCGACCCTTGCTGAGGTTGCTGCACAATGGTAAAAGCAAATCAGATTTCCCAGCTCTCGTTGGAAGCTTGCAACGATAATCGAGCCTGCGGATGCCCACATCGATCAGCACCCACTCTCATCCGACCCCACATGCTTCCGCCTAGCGAGCTATGAACGTGTTCACAATGTGTCATAGAAGTTTGCGATGCCCTGACTCGTCTCAGACTAAAGATACGGCTTCTTGGTGGAGCTTAAGTTGAAGTCGACATCACTAATCAGGACGATACACCGACGCTTGGGAGGCCATTTTTTGTCCCAGCTTGGTAGCCACTGAGTTGCAGGCTGGGCTTGATTTTGGACCATGGTGACAGTCGGAACCTCAGAACCTGCTCTATATCTATATCGTATAGAAAGATATTCCCGGCTGACCTCCTCTTCGCGCTCGCTGATTGTACACAACATATATGACGATCTGTAAGGCAGCAAATCCTACACCGATTGAGACCATGATGATCATCGTTCGAAGGCCAGTCTCGTAACTGATATTCGTTAGAGTAATTCCTTTGGGAGAGTGATTTCACCTACAATGGCCTGTCGCTCGCGCGAAAATATTGCGTCCCCACCATCAATCCGCTGATTGCGGACATTACCCACATTCTGGGATCAGGTCAGGATGTATTGTTTCGAAATGCAGTACAGGAGACGTACGCGATGGCAATGCTCCTTTCTCGTGCCTCATGGCAGTTCAACTGAACCCAAGAATTGTGCACTGGATGGTAGCCAACAGCAAAACTGTTCACCGCTGTCCATAAAACAAACCTGGACCATTTTCCAACATGCGGATGAACCTGCCGAGCTGTGATGAGCACAGCGAGGTAGCACAGCTGAGCAGCGATCACTGTGGCACCCCTCTGGTTCGTCCGATCGCTTATGTAACCCATCATAAAGACGACAGGGAGGGCAAGAGATCCACCAACTGCTGCGAGCGCATTCGCTGGCACTCGTTCGAAGCCGAGAGCCCTGTAGGCGTTAGCAAAATCTCTACTTGTCAGAATGCTGCCACGCAGACTGACATGATGATGGAAGGCGTATAAGTGGTCAATGATGACCAGGTCGAGAAGACAGCAAAAGTCGAGACGTAGTGTGGCCATCGTCGCCAGTGCGAGACTGTGCTCCACACTAGACGCAAGTCTATTCCCTGTGAGAAGTGTCGTTCCGGGTCGTCCTTCTCCAAGCGTGCTGTAAGTACTTCTCGATCATTCGTGGTGAATCTCATATAGCCTGAACCGATTAGCGGCTTTGGATCGTCCGGGCTTCTCGGAAGGCAGAAGAACATGAGGACACCGATCAGGATGGTGAAAACGCCTTCCACTACACCTGTTCGTCAGCAACCGAGGCAATCGAGGGGGACAGTGGTGTGGCATACACAGAAACAGCCATTGCCATCCCTTCAACCCTCTCTGGCCATCCAGTTGCAGGATTCCGGAGGCCAAAAGTGGACTGATCGCATTGCCCCCAAACATGCCGAAAAAGAATATACTCATCCGCTTTGCCAGTTCGCGTCTTGTATACCAATTACTCAAGGTGTAAGCCGCACAAGGAATGTAGCCCGCTTCGGCAAATCCCAGCATCAATCTTGCCATCAGAAAGCCTGTGCGATTCTTCACGAAAACCTGCAGGGTTGCTATCAGACCGAAGACGCACACTTGTGTCGATATCCAGATTCTCGGACCAAGGCGTTGCAGCATCATGTTCGCAGGAATCTCGAGAACAACAATACCCATGAACATGAGTTGGTTCCCAAGATTTATGGTGTTCTGGTTGACCCTAATATCTTCAGCAAAACCGCCGGTGAGGGCTGATGCGAGGTTCATGCGATCAAGTTGGAAGACAAGGAGTCCAAACACCAAAATCAGGAGCACTGAGAAATCGACCCTGGAACAGATGGTTCAGTTGGTGGTTACTAGACTGCATGGGGTTGTCGGAGAAGAACTGCGAAAGCATTCTACTCACTTTGTCTTCGCCTTCGCCACATCCTGCAGCTCCGAATCGAGCTTCTCTCTTACTCCCACTTTCTTACGATTTACTTCTAAAGGCCTTGCACAATCTCGAACAGTAGGCCTTGCAGATCCTGCTGAGCCGCCAGAAGTTTTCCTACTTGTTTCGAGTTCATCTACAACCAGATCCTTGGCATTCGGCCAGTCCTTCCCAGCTACTGAGACCTCCCTCGGTGCCATTGTCAAGAATTATCGAACTGGTATAACGAAAATGTCTTGCGATAGAGGTGTGTGTCATTCGAGTGTCTGTCGCAAGTTGTAAGGTCTCCATCGAGAGCACAGCATTGTCTCAACGTATTCGCTTGATGATGTCTTTTGAGTGTTGTGTTGCCCAGAGATGCCCAGAGAAACCCTTGACCAACGCCATCTTTTTCCAGGCTAGGGCTCATGTAACCCTGGCTGAGGCCAATCATGTCCATATGATGAGCCATGGACAGCTTGGAAGCAAGGATGCGTCGCGTGTCGTCAGTCGCAGAGCAAAGCACGACATTTTGAAGCTCCGGACTTCACTTCTCCAGTTCGACTTCGAGTTCAGGTACATTGCATGGATGGTGTTGTCAACGCGCTTTCGACGGCAGCACATTTCGAGGATTGGACGCGCCATCCAGAGTCGACACCTGGCAAAGGAGGAGCGTTAAGCCGATGCAAGGATGAGTGGGAGTTCAATCAAGAGAGTCGCAGTCGTTGGCGCTGGGCCAGCTGGTGCCATTGTCATCGATGCACTCGCGCAGGAAAAGGCTTTCAATCTAATTCGCGTCTTCGAAAGAAGACATGAGGCTGGAGGATGCTGGTAAGAAATTCCGTCCTCATTTTCCTTCGAGCGTGGAAACGGAACTGATGCTTATGGCGAGTGCCTTCCAGGAGTGGCGATGAACGCTTGCCCCCAACCATCTCCAATATAGCACAGCTCGGCGATCGAACTGCAGACCCGCCTTTGACGATACCGGAACAAGTACCAGCAGTACGCCCGAAAGCATATCAGCAGAGATTTGATGAGGCTACAGCATATCCTTACCTCGAGACCAATGTTGTTGCGGAAGCGATGCAGTTCAGTCAGGAGCCTATACCCGCAGTAGTGAGCGAGTACTCCAGGAGATTATACGGGCCCAAATCTCCGTATCGACATTGGAAAGTGATGCGACAATACATCCAATCTCTGGTAAGACGGAACGGATACGAGGATTTCGTCTCCTACAACACGAGCGTCGAGCGCGCCGAGAAGATCGGGTCGGTGTGGCAAGTGACGCTCCGAAAGCCAGGACAGGAACATGATTACTGGTGGACAGAAGAATTCGATGCCGTTATTGTTGCCAGTGGGCATTACAACGTGCCTTACATTCCACCAATCCCTGGTAAGTCTTGCTGCATAATAGCTCGAAATCGGTGGAGTCAACTGAGACTGAATACTGTAACTATCTCCATTGTTGTCCAGATACACCTGTATAGCGCGAAACTGGCTAACAGGCAACTTCAAAGGTCTGATGGAGTTCGAGAAGGGCCGGCCTGGCAGCGTGATTCATAGCAAGCATTTCCGAGGCAGAGACTTGTACAAAGACAAGGTGAGTTGGCTCAACGTAAGCTTTACGTGAACGATGTTGCTCAATTGTGCCAGCGTGTTGTTGTGGTTGGTGCTTCGGTCTCAGCTGCAGACATAGCCTTCGATCTCACATCTGTCGCAGCGGCTCCCGTCCATGCGATTATTGTTGGACACAAATTCAACGTCTACTTTGGCGGTGAAGCGTTCAATCATCCTATGATCCAGCGCCACCCTTCTATATCCGAAATCGTTGGCCGAGCCGTCCATCTCGAGAATGGCACAGTGATTGACGACGTGGACCACATTATCTTTGGAACCGGCTACACATGGACGATTCCGTTCCTACCTCAAGTGCCGACACGCAACAATCGAATTCCGGACTTGTATGAGCATGTCGTGTGGCAGCATGATCCTACTTTACTCTTTGTAGGCGCTGTCAACGCCGGTTTGACCTTCAAGATCTTCGAGTGGCAGGCTGTGTATGCAGCGTCTTTGTTATCCGGTCGTGGAATATTGCCGTCTCGGGATGAGATGAAGGCTTGGGAAGAGGACCGCATCAAGAAGAAAGGCGACGGGCAAAAGTTTGCGCTGGTTTACCCCGATTTTGAAGATACGTTTGAACGCCTTCGAACTCTCAGTGGAGAAGTCAAGGACGGCAAGGGACGACGATTGCCCAAATTCCGAAGGGAGTGGTTCCGGGACTTTATGAATGGACATGAGCTTCGAAAGCAAATGTGGAAGCGATCGAACACCGAAGCCAGAGCAAAACTGGAGAGGAGTGATGCAAAAGCGCGCCTGTAGGCAGACATGGCGGCTGTGCTTCCTATTCTTAGAAGGCTCTTTGAAGTCATGAACTGATCAAATGTCGAAACGACCTCCAGTGGCGTGGGCAGAGTGGTGATGATCGACTATGCCTTAACAGGCAGCCAAGCAGCTAGCGGCAGCCGGGCATCATGCATGGGCCTCTGCTCTGTTCGTATACATTTTCCGTTTCTTGTGCGCTGTCGAATGCTGATTACAAATTCGATCTTCAACATTCATGGCAGCTCAGAGCCATGAGTTCTGGCTTTGATGTCTTTGAATCTATATCAACCACGCGATGATTCACCCAATTCTAGGCTCTATCTGGAAGTTAAGAAGTAGACAGTGAGCCGCGAAGAGCTTGTGGACGCCATGACTGTCATTGTCCATTGCTTTCGCCACGGCCAAGGCGTCCACAATCTGATGGAAGACTACACACTGCACGATCCTCTTCTGACTGCGGACGGAGAGGCGCGATCAAGACTAGCATGGAAGATCCACTTTCCTGGCGAGGAGCTGGATACAAGTGACCTACTGATCGCAGCATCGCCAAGTCGACGCACTCTACAGACTGCCTGTCTTGCATTCGAAGGCATTTTGGCCTCCGGTAATAAGATGGTCCTGGCTCTTCCTGATGCTCAAGAGACTTCCGACGATGTCTGTGATACTGGCTCGGATCCTCTTCCTTTACAGAACTTTGTCAATGAAAGAGCCCTGGCCGTAGATCTCTCATTGGTTCGCAATGGCTGGAACCAAAAACATCCAGGGAGCCGTTATAGCCCAAGCGACAAAGCTATCACCTATCGCGCCATTGCACCTCGTCGCTTCCTGTTCGATCTTGCCGCCAGGAACCAACTTCAGAGATCGGCGACAATCAACATCGCGCTGGTAACGCACGGAACATTCCTCCACTACTTCACAGGCGACTGGGAAGATGCATGTCGATTTCCTGCAACAGGCTGGAAGAATTGCGAGATTCGATCATACGAGCTCCGTCCTGGCCACGCCTCGCTTGGATCAGATGATGTAGAGATTATTGAATTGGCGGAAAGTCGGAAGCGTCGCGGTCTGCCCACAGACGCCCCAAATGCAAGAGAACAGAGACGACTCAAGCAATATGCCATGGACTACTGGGGCCAGCAAGGGTTGCAGCGGCCGGATATGGCACCATAGAAAATGATGCTGGCCAGTCAGTCTCCGGCATGGGTTTCGATAATAGAAATGCATCGCTCTGTATCGACTTCAAGGCCGCAGTGCGAAATTACAGAGAGCTCCATGCTGCCATCCGTATCACTGCAAGAGATCGTCGACCGAATCCGTGCGATCTCTCCACTAGTTTGCAGGTGCCACAAAGGTGCAGTATCCTTTGTATGGCTGGTGAAAGTGTACGTGCCTCGGATTATCTGCGAGAGAACCCAGAGACAGGCCACTTCTGAAGGCTTGAAGGCCCCAGATGTGAGACAAGGTCGCTACGGTGCAGTCTAGGCAGACGAATGAGGTTGGCTGTAAGCTTGGTTTGCAGGACCCCATCATAGAATCAGCCACGCTGCATCCTTTCGTTTCATGAAATTCATCCATCCGAGGTGCTGATCAGTATCCTGCTCTGCCGCTCTAACATACCAAAGCTCTTCCAGGACAGAAAGCGCACCTTGGACCAGGCCCCAAGGCTGCACAGCCCACAGCCTCTCAAAGTGGTGTCGTGCCCAAACATGCACTGCTTCATGCTCTGATTCTGCTGCTGCAATAAATGCAGGCCAGGCCGTGGCAGCGAACAGTCTGTGCTCTGTTGATATCTCTGCCAGTCGCGACTGGACCTGTTCGATCCACGAATCCAGCAAGGGTTGCATTGGTGCAGACTCGCGATGGCCGTATAGCAATCTGACCAGATAGATACAGGTCGCGGCTCGATGTGCACAGGCAACGCTGGTTCGGTGTTTCACATCTGGCCGCAGTGACCGCGCCTGAACATCTGCTGCCCATTCATGCGCATTGAACGATCTGGCTGCAGACAGAATATTTTGTGCCTCAACGCTGGTTGACCATGGGTGATGGCCCAAGTCAGAAGGGAGACTGTCTTTCGACAGGCTCGTGGCTCTTACCAAGAGGTCAAGAAGCTCGGTCGGGAAGGACGAACAGTGATTGCCCTCTGCATCTTGTAGTAGAGAGAGTGACCCACTTTGAATGGCGGTGCTCGAAAGTAAGCTCGATGGATGGGTGAGCGTGCATCCGAGGATATCGAACCTGACGCTTCGAATTAGCTGACGATCAAAATGCGGTGGGGCATCGGAGAGGAGTACACCAGGCAGTTTGACACGAGGCACCGGCGAAGCGGCGTCATGGCTGTACCAGAATCTCCAGGCTCATATACCATCTTGACAAGTGGACGCGTGCCATGGACATGTTGTCGCCAGTCATTACTCCCAGAGCTGATGAGATCGAATTCAACAAACAGCAGGACTATGCCAAGGATGGCATCGATATCTGCAAGGCTCATGTGGCTCAGCGCCTCATTTAGTGCCTCTAGAGCATGCTGCTTGGCTGCAAGCGCGACAAGATGATGGGCAGCCAAAGCCTGGACACGATCCCGCTGGCCCATCATCGACATGTGCAGTGCTGCATTGGCAATCATGATATGCAGAAGACTGGGATACGCTACAGCCATTGGAACCAGATCGCGAAAGGGGTTGCGATGCGGTACGTCGTAAAGCACCAGATCCGAGCAGACCTTTTCCACGACTGTACAGCTGTCAGAACGGCGCTGGACAGTAGTGATGCAATCTGGGAGAACGTGCAGTAATTCAAATACAGTCTGGTCTGTGGACTCAAGCCTTGGTACATCGGGTCGACGGGGTTTGGAGTGGGAACCAGGACAAGATCGTGCTTAGGCTGCAGGGTTTGTCGCCGGAGGCCATGCTTTCCATGAGCAAGAGCCCCTTCGAATGTCAAGCCACGCATCTTCCCGCGACTCGCGACTCCTTTCTCCCATCTGAACAGTAGCTGGTAACCTTGGCACTCTTGACGGCGCAGCTGGCACTTTTGGCAGTGAGGCACTGTCATGTCGCATTTCCGCCGGTCTCGTCGACAATTGTGGCATGCACGTTGTGGAGCTGGACTTGACGCCATGCCGCCCATGCGGCGAGGTCCAGGGGCGCAAGTGTGAAGGTGTTGACGGCAAAGGCACCAAGAAGAGCATGCGCAAACGAAGTTTTCGATGCATGACCAATCTTGTTTCCCCGCATGCATCATTCATCTGGAACTCATCTGGTCTGAGCACGGCACCATTCCCAAACCGGCAGCCAAGGCGCAATCAGGTGGGGCCGTGCCATTGCCCAGGCGTGAAAGACACGATTATTTGCGGTGACGACGCCCGCAACGTTTCTAAGCATCACTTCTTGTCGCTGGAGATATCATAAAATGTCTTCTCTTGGAGCCATGTGCAAGTTTCCAGTCACGCCAATCCAATCGCATTCGCTGCCGGAGGAAGATGGGATGGTATCGAAGCAGCCAGGCATCAAGAGAGGGTGCTACGTTGTCGCACTCGAGCACGGCGCAATGTGATATCGAGTCTGGAGCGAGGAGCAATTGCCACGACGTGTCGCTGGAAGATTCGGACCAAGATGCCCTACTGCGACGTATCGAAGAGCTCGGTCGCGAGCGTCCCGCCATTTTCCAGTCCACTTTGGACGAAGCCATGTTTGTGTTCTGCATATCCATGTCACAGTTCCTAACCGAGTACTTCGTCTCCGGCTTCGCGCTCATCTTGCCTACCTTGATCGAAGAGTTGGACATACCACAGGCAGCAGCAATATGGCCAGCTACTGCATCCTCGCTCGTCATTGCGAGTTTCCTCTTGGTCCTTGGCAGAATGGCAGACATGCTCGGAGGAAGATTGGTCTTTCTACTAGGACTCCTATGGCTACTAGCATGGAGCATTATCGCAGGCTTTAGCGTTAATGCTCTGATGCTGGACTTCTGCAGGGCACTTCAAGGTCTCGGTGCCGCTGCCATTCTCCCGAGCGGAATTCTGCTGATGGGCTCAATCTATCGTCCCGGTCCTCGCAAGAACCTGGTGTTTTCCATCTACGGGACTTCTGCTGTCCTTGGGTTCTTTGGCGGCATCGTACTCGCTGGTGTTGTTGGGCAATTCCTGCGTTGGGGCTTCTACTTCTGGATTGGAGCAATACTTTCTGGCGTGACCTTGCTTGCCGCGATTTGGTCACTCCCACGGGCGAATGTCGCCAACCACGACTCGGAGAAGGTCAGTATGGACTACACAGGTGCACTGCTCATCGTCGCGGGCTTGATCCTAACCGTGTTCGCCATCACGCAATCCGCACATGCTCCTGCGGGTTGGCGCACGCCGTATATCCCAGTATGCTTCTGTCTGGGAATCGTTCTGCTCTTCTGTGCTGCAGTCTTCGAGGCACGCGTTGCATCCGAGCCACTTCTGCCAAAAGACGTTCTCTTGGTGCCGTCTCTGGCCCCTCTGCTTGTGGCTATCCTCATTCTCTACGGATGCTGGGGCATATTTTCCGTCTACGGAACGCTCTATTTCCAAAACATTCTGAACACCCAGCCACTTCAGATTGCGGTGTGGTATGTGCCTCTTGGAGTCGCGGGGCTACTTTTCAGCATCATGGAGGGCTTGATACTGCACTTGGTACCTGGCCGTGTGCTGCTCATCATCTCGGGCATCGGATCAGTTGGAGCGCAGCTACTACTTGCTTTGCTGCCGGTCGAGGACTGGAGCTACTGGGCCTGGATCTTTCCAGCCACCATTCTCAGTACTATCGGGATCGACCTCTCTACGATTCTGCTGACTGTGTTCATCACGACCAAGTTGCCTTACGCGCAGCAGGGTCTTGCTGGCGGCATCTTGAACTCGGTCCTCCAGCTTGGTGTTGCACTGACACTTGGACTGACCGACATCTTACAATCGGCGACAGTGGACAAAGACGGGCTGGGACAAAGCTATAAGAATACGTTCTGGTTCGGCGTAGGAGCAGCATCCATAAGTTTGTTGATCATGGCATGGTACGGCGACGTGCCACGGGCAACGAGTGAGCTGAGCCCAGAGGAGAAGACGGAGCTTATACGTGCAGCTGAGCGCGAGAATCGTACTGGGGACCAGAATAGCGACGCGTCGAGGTGGATGCAACCCTAGTGTGTGTGAAACTTAGCCTTTTTCCCTCAAGTTGTGAGCCTCTTAAGGCTGCTATAAGCACACTAAGATATTCTTCGTCCTATAGATCTAGACCATCCGTTTGTTAATTAGTTTATATAAGACATGAAAGCTAGATCTCGTATCTGTATACCGTAACTTTAGTATAAAAGATATACTTATAGTATAGGTATATTATGAACGAGTATGCGGTCTATAGAGCGTACTAACTAGATATAAAGTATCTACTTTTATATAAGATTCGCTAACTACCTACTAAGGCTATACTACTATATATAGGTCGGAGATTTCTAATATATCTCCCCTTTCTATTCTTAGAATAAGTATAAGTAGTAGGATATATATAGTATATCTATAATTAGGGTTAGGGTTAGGGTTAGGGTTAGGGTTAGGGTTAGGGTTAGGGTTAGGGTTAGGG